>JBAMBL010001662.1:0-155753 GCA_037043405.1 Drosophila subquinaria
GTACCAGCACTCGCATTCGCACTCATACCAAACCTATAAATAGCTCAGCCGCTGCTGCTGCTGCTGCCGCTGTCTCAGCCTCAGCCTCAGAGGCGCGTGTGCCACAATTTAGTTTTATCGTTGATTGAGCGTTAGCCTATCATTAGCTGGACATTTGGCTGGCTTTGGCTATTTAAGTTATGTTTATATATGAGTGCATACATGTATGTGTGAGTGAGTGTGTACACCCAATTGGGTGTACATTACTTTTGTGGGTGTGCGTGCTTATGGCTTTGATTATGTGTTGCGATTTAGGAAGGAGGCGTGCTTCGATATTAGTGCACTACGTATTGTAGCTAAGGGGCGCAAATACGATACGCAACTAAATTGTTACGTATTTAAGTTCGAATAATCTTAGAGCGAATTACTTAGCTGATACACAGTTGGTAAAGTTATTGTTTTGAAAAATTATAAAATTTAAATACGAATTGATTTTTATTTTATTTTTTAGCTTATTCAAAACAACTAAGAAAACAAAATTTAATTTCTCTGAAAAATAATCCAAAAACTTTACTTTAATTTACAAATTAAAGGACTTTTACAATTTTAACTTAAATTCTTTTTATGAAATGCTGCACAAATTTATATGAGAATATTTAGTGAATATGTTCACACTCGTTTGTTTATTCACATGGAAAACAAGCGTCATACATGGAGATATGTTAATTGTATATAAACAATGTTTTGGTTTTTTTCATGACTGATAATATAGAGTAGTACTCGCACTTTGGGCCAATAAATGTGTTGCCTTGGGTATCAGCATCGAAAGAAGCTCAGACGTAATGGGAAAATGAGTCACTGTTGGGACAGAGCGACAAGTTTTGTGGCTGTTGATGTCATTAAAAGAGACAATTGCGTATTTACACACGAAAATGTACAGATACTTGTGCATATATTAGTAAATGGCACTGAGGCAGCTGCGCCAAAAACTGAAACAAAATGTGTTTTGTATTTTATAATGTAATTTGGGTTTTTGTTTTCACGCATCAATGCCAGCTGCTATTTCGGGGTCTATGATTTGTGTGACTAATCAAGGAAGGCAGCAGTCCCATTCAGATTCGGATTCAGAGTTAAGATCCGATCCGATCCATGGGAGTGCTGATTCTGAATCTGATTCTGTGAGTTGAACGCACTTTCAATTTTCGTTTTATGTTCGACGACGACGGCTTTTTATGGTCGCATTGGCTGCACAAAGTCAACAATTGTTCAAGAAAGTAAACAAAATAAATATTTGCAATCGTTAAGAGTCATTTCTTTTTTTTCGTTTTGTTTTGTTGTTTGTGCTTTTGTTTTGAACGCAAACTTAATGAGCTGCTGCCGCTGTTGACATCGCTGTCGACGCAGGCGCTAACCTTTGTCGGCTTTACAGTTAAAGCTCTGCTCTTCGCTCACTTGATTTAGCTTAACGTGCATGTTAATTGCTTTATGACCCATATACTCTCATTCCCTTTGCAAATCGCAACTGAAAGTCGCCGCCTGGAAACTGGAGCGAAGAACGAAGAAAGAAATGAAGCCAAAGGCAATTCTGTAACCGAAATTCGAGTTCGAGTTCGACATCGAAAAGTCGCTGCCTGACTGCATGTAATTAAGATAATATTTTCAACTCTTCCGCATTTGGTACTGTGCTTTGTGAGTCACAGGGCCACACTTGAGAGCTGTCACTCAAGAGCGACTCCGAGAAAGATCTTAGCTTGGATACGAGCTATAAAGGTGTGTGCCTGGTTCTGTATTGTCTTGCCCTTTGGCATATCACACATACCACACTTCATATCAGATATTTCACAGATATTTTTTAGGCTTAAAACTGCAGCTGCATGTAAGCGATATTCTACAGTGAGGCTTACCTGAAGTGTGAACAGAGAGTGGTCCATACAGGAACTACTTGTATACGTGAGATATAAATGTTTTAAGTGAATTTTGGAATTCTTACTGACACTAGATACAAATGTTATGATGTAATACTGTTACAAACATAATGATAAATGTTGCATACTCTGCTCTAATTAGAGTATGCACATACATATTTGTAAATAAACACATGCGTGGGCGTCATTGGCGACGATCAGTCGATAACGTAACAAGCCGGGCAGGTTGCCAAAAAAAAATTGGTGCAATATGCTGAGGGAATAAAAGATTGTGGGAGAGAGAGAGACAATGCCACTTACCCTGCGCTGTTGCGGCTGCTGTTGTTGCTGCTCATAAAAATTGCTGCTGTTGCCATTCTCTAGCCATTCCACGTCTCTGCAAGATCAAAAGAGAGGGAGAGAGAGAGCAATTACAACCACATGTTGAAGAAACTCACCACACAACAAACGAAAGCACTAGCTCTCGCTCTTGCGCTCTCTGCAAGCTTTTTCGGCTACTCACCGCTGCATGCGCTGTATGACCGGCAACTGAGCGGTGCTGTCGTGAATGCGCACCTGATCCGGCGTAATCTCTTCGAGCAGAAATATGTTCTTGCTAGCGGGCGGCAGCGTCGACGTCGCTTCGCTCTCCATGGCACCGCTGTAGAAGAGCGGACTGAGGGGACGGCATGCGCCACCCAAAAGCTCATCGATGTTTTGATGACGCGAAATAAAAAGCTTATCGCCCACGCGTCCCGCCTGAGAGGCGTACGAGTAACGGGGCGCTGACGTCGACTGCGACTGCGGCGGCGATGGCGACTGCGGCGACTGCAGCTGCAACTGCGCCGCTGCCATTTGAACTTTTGACATTGGAATGTTATCGTAGGGCGATGCGCAGAGCTGTCGCTGCTCGGACTCGGACTCGGGCGGCACGGGACTGGCGCACTGTCCCAACGGCGGCGGACGCACCGAGTAGGCGAAGTTAAAGGAGCTGCTCAGCTCGGAAGGTGCATCCAGCATCCGGCCGTTGTGCAGATCGACCTCGTCGGATGCAGGCGCCGGTACCGCCAACAGCTCCTCGCCGTTGCTTTGTCCTGGCCTCCGATCCTCGTCCTGCAGCCACCAGGCACGCTCCCCCGACTCCCAGTGCTTGATGATGCGGGGCGGAGGCGTTGGTGGCTTCACTGGTGGCGGTGGTGGCTCAGTCTCCTTCTCCTGCCACCAAGCGCGTTCTCCGGACTCCACGCGCTGCACATTGAAGAGCTTTTTGGCGGGTCCGGAGAGCCACCAATGCTGGGAGGCATCTGCCGAGTTGGCGGACTTCTGCTGGCTGCTCTTCGAGCTGCGCTCGCTGCTGGGCAGCTTGAGAGTCACCTCCACGTGGGGCTCCTCATGGAAGCCATTCTGGGTGATCTCCTGCGACGGCTGTTGATCCTCCTCCAGCCACCAGGCGTCGTGCTCTGGCGAGATGCGACTCCTTGGCATTGGCTTGGCCTCCTGGCTGTGATCCTCCTCGGTTTCTGGCCCAAATCCATTGCTTTGTTGGGATTGGTTTTCGTTGTGATATTCCATTTGATTTAGTTTATCGTTATCGTTTTCGTTGTGGCTGCTGCTCCACCAGCCCGCTGTCTTGCTGTGCTCCGCCCGCGGCTCAGTTGCCGCACTCGCATCCTGTTCGTCGTCCAGCGGATTAAGCGTCTCCTCCGCGAGGGTGTCGTCCTCGTCCCCAGTTTCATCCTGGCGCAACCACCAGGCCTGCTCATCCCCGGAATCAATGTGCCTCAGTCGGAAAGGCATCTCGGCACGATTGTTGTAGTCGAGCGCTGAAGCCGTGTTGATCTGCAAACTGGTGTCCTGCCACCAACTGGGCTCGTCCAAATCCTCCTGTTCCAGCGAGGGATTCACTTCGCTCGTCAGACTCTCCGTATTCAGCGTTTCCTTCTTGCGCTGCGACGTTGTCTCCCTGGGACAGTGTGTGGTGGAACTCAAGGAGCCTGTTGTTGTCGATGTCGTTGTTGTTGTTGTGATCGTTGTCGTTGTCTGCGAAGGATTCTTCACTTCGCCACTTGCCGTTGTTGGCGTCGTTAGTTCGTTCGTTCGAGTGTCTTGCGATAGACTGATCATCGAGGGCGGCGCATCCGTCTCCCCAGCGCTCTCGGAGCTTTCGATAAAGATCGGTTCACTATTTTCATCTTGCTGACGAGTGGCAAAAAAATTCGATACCGCTGAAAGTTTCTGCAGACGCGACGCTGACTGCGACGCCGACTGCGACTGCGACTGCGTTGGCGATGTCGACGGCGACTGTCCGACTGCCGCGACAGAAGGTGATTCAGTGACAGGCTTGTGGCTATTTTGGTGTCCCATTGTTGATGGTCGCAGCTCATCCGAATCGCAATCACCTGTCTGCTTGGGAACGACCTTCGCTGCCTTCTCTTTCTGCTGTCCGCCGTTGGCCGGTGACTTTTTCTTGCTCTGTTTTTTGGCCGTTTTCCCGCGCTGCTCGCTGTCCGACGAGGAAGCGGATGCGGATGCGGAGGCAGAGGCGGATGCGGAAGACGTTGTCGAGCTGGCAGCACCATTACTTGGAGCACATGATTTGTGAGCTTTTAGCTGGCGACTCGTGGATGTTTTGCCGTTTGTTAACTTGGCTCCCTTTCTGACCGAACTGGCGGAGGCAACGCTAGCCTCGCTGCCGCCACTCGGCGAACGTTCCAGCTGCCCTCCACCTCCTCCAGTTCCGTTTCCCACTGCTTCTTCCGATTCGCCTCCACTGCTGGGCGTGCGCGATTTTCGAGGACGATCTGTGGGTCCCACATTCAGGGAGCTCTTGCGGAAGTCCTTATTGGGCCAGGGCCACTTGGCCAAGGAGCTGCCCGAATTGGAACTGCAGGTCTTTGTGGGAGATTCCGCCTTGACCGGAGCTGCCGGCGGCTTGTTAACCAAATTCTCCACCGAGGATTGCCGAGAATTGAGACGCACCGCCTTCGGGGGCGACAACTTGGACTTGCTGCTGCTCTTGGAGCTGGCAACGCTCGCCGAGGCGGACGTGGCATTACTTTTGCTTGGGGAGCTCGGCGACTCCTTGGACTCAACGCTGGGTGTACTCGACTTGGGGGAAGGACTGTTGACCGAGGGACTCGCATTGTAGCGCAGGCTGCTGATGCGATCCCTGTGCGAACTGTAGTTGGAGCTGATGCTGCTGCTGCCGGCGCTGTAGCGCAGATACCTTGTGGAGTCGTCCAGCCGATCCGACTGGATCTCCTTCTCCAGCATCTGTCGCGGCTTCGTCGATCGTTGTATGGTCTTCTCAATGGTCTTGGCTATGTCGATGCGTCGGGTTCTTTGCACTGTGGTGCTTCCTGGTGGAGTCGGAGAGGTGGCTCTGGTCACCACGGAAACGGATATAAATGTTTCCTCTTGCGGATCTTCCAGCTGCTTTTCTTGCTGCTCCTGTGGGACCTCCTCTTCTTTTGAAGATTCTCTGGAGACTTCCACCGCCACCTCTGGTGGCTGCTGCTCCTCCAGCTCCTTCTCCCTGCTCGCCCTCGCTCGACTCGCGGTCCTCGCGTGGAAATCACTGGTGGTTAAGTAAGAAATGGACTTGTCCAGCATGGTGCTCGCACTTGGCCTCGCTCCCGATCCATATCGATTGCCATAGGCACTCCTTGGGGTACTGCTGCGATATGAGGAGCCACCTCCCAGTTTACTCCTCGCGCTGTCCATCACGGGACTGGGATCCCTTGACTTTGACTTGCCGCGATTCGTGTGCTCCAGTGCCACAGGACTGGGATCCCTAGATCTGCCATACTTGCCCAGCTTGCTGGTTGTGCCCGTGTACCGCTTGATGGGGCTGCTCCTGTCACTGGAACTGGTTGCCTCCTTGGCATCTGTCTTGGCTGTGTTGCCATATCGACTCACATAGCTGGTCACAGGTGCTGGAGCTGGAGGATCCCGTTTGATTCGATAGGTTCCACCGGAAAACGATGGTCTGTAGGCAGTGGGTGTGGCCAGTGATGTGTAGCGCGAAGTGGAGCCACTTCCTAGGTCGCCACCCAACGTATACTGCAAATAAAGTTGGTATTAAGTTGAGATCCTAACTGGGAATGATTAAGATGCGACTTACCGCAGAGCTGCTCGGCTTGTAAGAGCTGCTCAGGTTCGATTTCCAGGGTGTCTGTAAAAAGAAAACGGTTCTGGTTAGTTTTATCAGACAAGAATGCGGCTTAGGAGTGTGCCAGACCAGCGGTAGGCACGCAGTGGCTCCGGGAGCAGCGGCTGCTCCCGAATTCCGATTTCATGCCCACCGCTGTGCTAAACTATAGGACACATTGCATTGGAGAACCGTAAAGTCAATTTTACATAAGCAATTACCTTACAAGCGACAGCCGCAGTATAAACTATTCTATCTATAGGAAATAATTTAATTTCTGCAAAAACATCTGTGTTTATTATCCGATCATAATGAAATTCTCAAAAGAAGTAGGTAGAAATAAAAGATAAATTTTTGCTTAATTTCAAGTGCTATACTGAAGTTATTTGTTGCTTATTTAATGAACAAAAATTTAAATACTCTCCACAGGTCATTTCATTTAGCGATTCACTTTAAATAATTGTAATAAAGAGTGTACTTAAAATCCCTTGATTTATACGATTATGGAGAGAGTGCAAGATTGAAGTGATTGATTGGCGCACTTAAGCACATCCATATCGACTGCACTTGCTTTCCACTTCCCACAAATCTCACAGAGAATTTGGTTATTTCATTGAGAGACGCGCTCGACATTTTGCACGAATATTTAATCATCAGCAACAACTGCAACAGGCGGAGGCAACAACACGGACACATCAACACCATCAAGCACAGGGGGGAGGTAGCCCCCTCCGCGATCTACACTCCCTCCCCGGGGAGGAAAGGGGTCGCTTTGAACTCGAACTCGCCGATGGCCTTCATTTCAATTTCAATTAAATGGCGCTGCAGCACGCGTTTTTCAATTAATTTGGACGTGTAAACAGATTTATTTCGATTATTTCAACATCTGCCTTCTAATCTTGTGGCCGCAGTGCATTAGAAGACACTCCCATTACCACGGAAATCCCAGAGATTTGACGTGAGTCTGCGAGGACGACGCTGGGGGAAAGCGAGAATAGACAACATATCATTCGATCCGACAGGCGCGACATTAAGATTGCGAAATCCATGTCGGCTCTTTATAGGTTTTGGCAAACATTGAAATTTTTAAGAAGACAATTATTCGAGTATAAACAGACACGTAATGAGGTACTTAAGAATCCCAGAATACCTTAAAAATCTATTTAGGAATTCCGTAAAAATCTTAACCCAAATTAAATAGCAGGTAAAGTTCTTAAAATCGATCATAAAATGAATGGAGCCGAATAAAAGAAATCTTTAGTATTCTGGGGTGCCACAGAAATCTCTTTCACCTGAATTTGACGTACATTTGTATGAAATTTACGTCATTTTTCAGGTGAAAGAGATTTGTGTGGCACCCCAGATTATGTTGTAGAATTTGAAATTCTCAAATGAGAGTCGTGCATGAAATTCCATGTCGATGATTACTGAACTGTCCCAAGTGGAGCTCAACGGCACTGGCGCCACACGGCCCACAAATCCCACTCCACATCGCCACAGGGCCATCATAATGCCACCAATGCCACAACGGCAACAGCCGAATGACATGTACCATAAAAAATGCATATTTTCCAGCGCCTAAGTACCGCCCGCCCATTGTGATGATGGGGAAGGGATGGGAGGATCCCAGTTAATTGTTCTCCCTCCTTGTTGTTGTTTTCTGCTCAGTGAAATGGAATGCGAAACACAAATAGAACAACAATGTGCAAAATAAGCAGATAGATAGATGGAAACTAAGAGATGGAAGCAGATCCATGATGAAGCTCAAGATGCTAATGCAAATGCAGATGCAGATGCAGATGATGATGATGAAGATTGCCATGTGTACTTTGTATGCCACTCCAGAGTGTTGCCCGTTTGACAGCGTTATTATGTGGACTCAATTAGCCGATGCCGTTAAGGATCACAGCAACAACAACAACAACAGGGTCTAACAGGGTCTATCTGTCAGTTGGCAAAGTCTATAAAACAGGCCGTGCGGCAAATGTTCGCTGACTTGGCCAACAAATTCAAATTACATTCGCGTGCCGCCTCGCCAGCCGACAAATGATTTATTTTTAAAATCATTTTTAGTTTGTTGTCTTTCATTTTTGTTCTCTCTTTTTGGTGTCAGAGTGTCAAAATAACTGCGAGCATAGTAAAAGTTTATGCGATTTGTTGTAGAATGAACGCTGGGAAATGTATATGCAACAGACGCAGTGAAAAAAAGGGGTATAGAAATTGGTGGGCTAAGAGATACCCTATAGATAGAGAAATATTTAATTAAGAATTACACATATTTCCTAGCAAAACGAATTAATAAATGTCATACAAAATGTAGATTCCTCAGCTAACTAACAAATTGTATACATTAAAATAATCTTCATATTTAACCAGTTTATATTTATTTGCAGAATTTAGATGAATTTTTTCAAGATTATTTTTTTCAGCGTATTGCAAATGTTGAACGAATTCATCTCTACATTAGATAAGGCAAAGTATCTCATGGAAAATATTTATGATCTTCAAGTAAACAATGTTGCAGAAAAAACATTCTTAATTCTCAGAAGAAAAGAAAGCAGTTTTAAATAAATATAAAATATAATTACGGCTATGGTAAAAACATGTAAACAATTTAAATGCCCAACTAAGCATAGGTGCAGTTTAAAAAAATGTTAAATGGAAAATGTGGACTAATAGAACTAAAAGTTACTACTACTAAGTTTTAAATGATATAAAATATTAAATTTAATTATAATCTTTGTCCAAGTTCTCGTTGTTATAAATTATCGAATGTTTGTTGATAGTTTGAGATTTATATTTAGAAAGGACATTAAAGTATTTGTATATGTTTAATTAGTAGCGAAATATTATCTGGCTGACAAGTAACCGAAAACAGAAGTAAAACAGCAATTTGAAAAGTTGCCAATTGACATCAAACTAGGCTGATTTTTCACGTGATTGCTGCGAGAACTTTGGCACGGGGAGAAGCAATCCCAAGTTTCTGGTCTCTGGAACGAAGGGATCCCAAACTGGCGGTCTCGTTGGATAATTGTTAATGGCGTCGCGCATTCCCCGCATGCCCAGCTCCAGGGCGCAGTTGGCGGAGCTTCGACCTGCGGGCTGTTGGGTAAACGGTCCATTGAAATGAACATAGATATCACCCTGGCTGGCCAGATCTAGGCCAAATGTGGTCAAATCCTCGCCAATGGCCAATTGCAGAGCATTGACATTGTTGCGAGTGGATCGCAGATTGCCAATGAGTCCGGACAAACCAAAAATATCTGATACATGATTGCCCGACTCGGGACAATCGACGGCCAAATTGTCCTGGAAGATCACATCGGAGTGTTGGCCAAAAACATCAGCGAATGTGGGCAGAGATGGCGGTTGATTATGCAGTTCTGGGAAAAGTTTATACTCGCAATCGTTGCCCGCTGACAACACATTGGATGTGAACTCGTGGGCAGCTATTGGAGCATCCAATTCATCGCTTTTACTCTCGTTTTGATCGTCTTGACTGCCATCGCTGTCCCCGGGCTCCTGGCGCAGCGCAATCAAAGGTTTCACCTTACAACGGGGTCGACGACGTCTGGGCATGTTGTGTACTGAAATCTGACTTTCAAATAGCTTGAAAACTAACTGTTAACTTTGACATAGCCTGCCCCCCGCCTCCCCAACACGATCCCCAATCTCCAATGCCCATTAAATATCATGTTTTACAAATCCTCAAGAAATTCACACTCTCCTAATTAATTATGTAGGTGGTGCGTGCTTCACTCCAAAAAGGAGACAACTTTTCCACTTTATGCCTCCCATAAATTTTTACAACTTCCTTCTGCTCATAAAAGCAACACTCTACAACAACAACAACAATGAGAACATCAACAAGACAAACTTCCAATGACAACGCACAATAATAAAAAATTATTTTTTCCTTTTTCGTGCATTTTTAGAATCGGTCGGTCTAAAAATAAAGTGAGAAAACACTTCGAGCTGCCGAAAGTGGAAACTTGTTGGGCACATAAATTGATCGGTTTATCGGTTTATTAAGCGCCTTCAGTTCTGTTAACAATCTTTAATTGATTTATGGCCCAAGTGTTTGTCAAAGAATCGCATAAAACGAGGAAAGGATCCGATGAGTTTGACACAAAGATAGGTTAAATATATTCTTCATTAATGATATTCTTCAAGTATATATCTTAGAGTAATTATATTCCATTTCTGTAGCATGTTCCCCACTGCCTACAGAATACGATGTATGCAAATTGGAACAATCAGCCAAAAAGGCGAAAACAAAATCAAATATCAATTACCAAAACGGCTGGCCAAAAAGTTTTGAAAATTGTTTATCATGGAACTGGGCCATTAACACGACTGAACTCAAACACTGAGAGCAACAACAAATGTTGGCGAAAAGGCCAAAAGGAAATGCCAAATTAATAGCCACAATACAATGTTTGAAAATATCTATGTGTGTGCTTTGAAAATCGACAACTAGATGCTATAAAATAAATACACTAACAAAAGCAGCAGCAATTAGAAACAAACAAAATAGAAAATTGCAAACAAAAGCTGTCGAAATTTTTGAAATACACACAGATTATAGAAACACACACACACACACAAACACACAGCTAAAGATACAGATACATCTAAAGAGTTGTAGATACTTGGCGCAGCATAAAGTTTACTTACATAACTTCGATAGGATGACATGCTGATTACGTTATTTTGGCAACGCGCCTCAATAACCAATTGCGTTTTATTTGCCTTTTGTTTCTTCTCTTTATTTTTATTTTGTTTTTAATTTATTTTTTTTGAATTTATTCTTTTTGTTAATTATTCATGTAACTCACACCACACAATTACAGATATAGATACATTTGATGCTCAGTTTTGCAGTTTATTTTATTATTTCACTTGACGGGCATCAATTTAAATATTTGCATGTAATTCAATACTTTTGGACTTCACACACACACTTACACACAAATGGCACAACAAATAAGTAACTACTGATGGCAATTAGACAAACGACGCGCGTATCTTGCGGATGCATCGACAAATAGATAGTGATGCTGCTGCCACGGTGGCCGCTCAATTGCAATAGATGCAAAATAAATTAGATACATTTACTGGCGACAATCGGCACAATATGCTGAGATAGATTGAGAGCGAGTGAGAGCGCATTAGTTGTGCACATTCAACAGATACATTTTCTGCACTTTGATTTCTCGCACAACGAATTCAAAAACAAAAGTTTCCGTGCGTATTTTTTTGCTGATCGCCAGCCCTCGACAGGGAGCTGTGCTTTGTGCCACTTTACATAATCCGCCGGCAGGAGGAGTTGCTGCTGCCGAGGTGCATTGAGAAGACAGAGAATGCAGCCGGTAAATTCAACTGAGACACGTCACGGGCCTCTTTTATTTATGCGCTGATATTTTGTGCTGTCGCTCCGATTTTTTATTCTTTAGTCTTACACTCGAGGGCATCACTTTTTTTCTTTTATTTTCTTCTTTTGTATTCTTCCCGATTTCGAGAAAATCTTTAGCTCTCGTTGCTATTTATATAGTTCAATTTAGCAAAATGTATCCGTCGCACACATTTATTTTGTCGCCTGCGACTCGAACGCGACTCGCGTTTTCCTCGTTTCACTCGCAACTTGCAACTCACGTGCGACTCGGCGCGTTGTCAAAGAAAAACTGCCCGTTGTGGAAAATGTTGTGCTGAGATTTTCCGACGAGCGTGCGCCAACAACAACAGCAACAACAACAGCTGCGAACTAAAAACTGAACTTTTTCGAGTGCTCTATTGCGTGTATTTTGGGCGAGAGATCGCCCGAGAGAGAGAGACTCTCCTATTCCTTCTTAGTCTCTTTTTCTCTCGTTCGTTGCGTTTGTAAATTGCAATAATAAAATAAATAAATAAAACATTGTGTGTATATATGCACGCATATATCTGGCGAATATATCGGGCGCCCGGTCAGCAGCCCATTTCAACTTTTCCCGAAAGTGTTTTCATTTCGACAGCCTTAAGATTGTAGATTGTAGCTGTTAAACAGCTTGATAAAATCTTCAAGAAAATTAAATGAATTTTACCTATCATAATACATTTTTCTATAAATAACTACTCCCACACTTGTATATATTTAATTACTCATGATTTTGGTATCATGAGTAATCATTGAGTTGTGTTAATAAATTTGCAATTGTATTTAGAAGTATGTGAAATGTAAGGAATATCTAACTACATCTTCATCATTAAAAAATTTAAATTTAGCAACAACTGTCATCAATTTATCACAAATAATTGCCAGGAATATCAGGCACACATCATAAATTTATAGTCATGTGTAATCTATGAGTTGGAGTGACAAATTTGCAGTTGTATTTTGTATGCAAGGAAAATAAAAGATATTTCTAAGAAAATCTCTGCATTTAAGTACAAGTTCATCTCAACAAATAATCCCTTATTCAATCCAGAAGAACAACTGACATTAATTAATCGCAGATGAGTGCATATATCATAATCGGAAACTCATGAGTAATCTTTCTAGTTTTTAAATATTAAAGTATTTTTCTAATGAATTGGCAAGTAAAAAAAACCAAAAATAAAATCCTTTTCCTTTCTCAAATCCCTACAATCTTCACGAATATGCAAATGAGAACTCCCCCGACCAGATGAACAACTGGCATTAATTTATCACAGATATTTCCTATGAATATCATGCACATACTCGAATCTCGAATCTCGAATCTGTTATGGCAAAAGAGCGACACATATGATCGCACTATGTGCACTGATATTTTCTTCTGTTTTTCATTTAAAAATAACGATCGGTGTGCCACTTTTGCCGGCCAGCCAGATCTACAGGCAGATCCACATACAAGCATACACACCACAGTGAGCACCGGAAGCGTGCGGCTCGGCTAAGATGACGTCCATTCAAAAATTCATGAAATTCAAATACAGAAATTGGCTCTTGGCCTGCAGCACATGGCCAATACGATACGATACGATGGGAATGGTTCTTTGTAAACGTGTGAGCATTAGGTTTGATATTTTAGTGACTATTTAAACTAAATACATATGTGAGCGCAAAATGCCAAAACCCATTCAAATGAGATATCTGCGTCGAAAGCAAAGGCGTTTCCCTTTCGTTTTCCCTGCCCTTTCGTCTCCTCATAAATCAGAATGCGCGACAAAGACGCTAAATTGCCTGAAAATCTGAGAAAAATCGGAAAATCCAAGCGGGCATCAATAGCTAATAGCCAGGCAAGAGAATGGGGTAAGGGATAGGGATAGGGATCGACTCATGGGGAGTGGGTAAGAGGGGCAAACAAAGTGGCTCGACACTTTGACGAAAGACATGCAGTGGTTGCAATGGATGCCGATGACGATGCCGGGGCAACGGCAGAGGCAGAGGCAGAGGCGTGGAAACTTAACCTAATCTGACCGACAGATACAAATAGCTTTCAACGCTGCATTAAAAAATAAAAGAGCCGCAACAGGCGTGCATTTCGCATGCTTTCCACAAATATTTTCCCAATGCGTGCGAGACGCCAACGCACCAGACCCACAAACTGAATGCAAACAAATCGAGAAACACAAAAAGAAAATACAAAACATAGTTGCCTCAAAACGAGAAATGAATTTTGGGCAAGCCATAAAAAATACACCGACAGCCATAAAAGTCAGACCCCGGCAATCCCCGGGAGCAGCCAGAGGTGCACAACGCGGTCAATCATACGGAACTCAACTGGGAGGAGGGAATCGGGAAATGGGAAACGGGCAATGGGAATCGGTGGCAGCCACTGGGAACTTGCAACTGGGAGCAATGTGACGCCTTGGCTGCCATTGGCGCAGGCCTTTCAATCATTTCTACGATTATGAGTTTGTAATTTATGGATATCCATGCCAACGGCTGGTGGTGATGATGCTGGTGGAATGAATCGTGGAGTGGATGGTGCAGGCAGCGACAGATTATGCAATGAAAAGATGCAAACGCTAGTTAATAAAATTAATAGGGGAGGAGTTGTCGGTTCAAGGGAAACGATTTGTTTGCGTGTCCATAAAACACAATAAATTGTTGGGCTGAGGAAATTTGTTTTGTCACTTGCAGAGCAGCAAACAATATCTTTAGGGATGATGAGAATATGTGTAGTTAGAATAACATTAGGGGAGAATTGAAAAGCTGATCTTTAGTTGTCCGGCTTATCAGGATTGTACTGAATAACAAATTAATATAATATGGAGAACTAAAGGTTAATTTGTATCCGATTCTTTTTATGGCAGCTATATTATATAGTATTCAGTAGTATTTTGACAAAAAGTTTTCAGGATGTGGCTGGGATATCTTAAAAAAAAATTATATTTTCCACACTAAGAAATTTCCTGAACTTTAACCCCGATTTTGACCCACTTATATGTCGAATTTCGCAAGTTATAATTGTCTCAGCTATGTTGTGTGAAAATTTCCGCTTCCTACCTTTAACCGTTTGGCCTACACGTTGATTCTCAGTCAGTCAGTCAGGACAAAGAGTTTTATATACATATATTTAAAGATGGATTATCTGAAATGACCTTCTATTTTCATTTCCTTACTTCTGAACCGTAAAGATAAGTGCAGATAAAGAAACAGAGTAATCTAGGGAAAATGATGCGATACTTGTGTCAAAATAGTAATATAAGTTATACAGTTCGCCCTGCATGAATGAGTCGATATTGCTTTATGATGAGTAAACATTCAGTGATTATGACGGGTATATAAGTTGATGCAGCTGGCCAGCTTGGCCAGTCAGTGATACACATTCAAATCTAATAGTTAAAATGGTTAGGTTCGGAATAATTGTCGTGTTGGCGGCGATGGGAGTGGCTGAGGTTGCAAGCCAGTGCGGTGTTTGTATGCCAAGTAAAGCTGCCTGTGAAACGGAGAGCACATATTCCCTCTGCCTTGGTAAGCCATAGCTGCGGGGATGAAGGGACTTGACTGTAGAATAAAATTTCCTGCAGGTGATAAAAAAGTGGGACCCTACACTTGTGAAGCCGACGAGGTTTGCACCAATTCCGCGAGACCTTGCGAAAAGAAGACCAATATCCAAAGCGACATCAAGAACGTCTGCGGTGACAATGGCAATTTTTACTATGGTTGTACGGACTGCAGCCATGGACAAGAATTCACCTGTGCCAGCAGAACTCAAGGTGCCCGTTGCATAAATGGCGTGATGTCCACGTCCATACTCTTTAACTGCGGTGAGGATGAGATTTGTGTCTATGAAGCATATGAGATTTTCGAAACCGTTTGTGTACCTAAATGTGCCTTCGACTTTGTAAGTATTCAATTCATTTTGGTTACCCACTAGCTACTTATTATTATTTTACTTGTAGATCGGATATAATGCCACTTGTAGCAGTGAAATCTATACTCCACCAACTTTGGAGCCACCAACAACACCGTCACCAATTGAGCAGCAAAGCATTTGTACAGAGGCAGCTGTGGGAAAGACCAGCAGATTCTTCTTTGCGTACGCTGACTCGAGTTGCAGAAGCTTTGTCTACTGCGAGAGGAGCAGTGTGAGCAACACCTACTTCCAAACGACCTTCGCCGGCAGCTGCTCTTCTCCCAATCCCTATTTCAGTACGGTCATCGAAAGATGTCAGGCAACAGTGCCAGAGAATTGTCGCACTGATGCCCCAACTACTGAGGAACCCTAAAATCCTGAGGAGCCCTCAAATCTAAGGAACCTCCCTCAAGTTTTAATTTTTAAACAATAACATATATATACATATATATTAAAACAGCTACAGTTATATATCATAAATAAAAGCTATTCAACTATTGTGAAACACTTTTACAATTACAATTAAACTTAGCTGCTACAGTTAAATAAACAGCTAAATAAATAAATATTAAATCTGTATGAAAAACTTAAAGGTATAACAATTAATTTGCTGTAACAATTGTTACAATCAGGGATTAAGACCCTAACCGAAGCCGTAACCTTAAACCGGTAAAAACCGATTGAAATTTGAAACCGTAACCGAAACCGTAACCGAAAAAAAAAATGTTGATCTGACCGAAACCTTTAAACCGAAACTCTGTAAGCCGAAATAACCGTTTAGTAACCGTTTCATTTATAAGGGTTAATTTCGGTTTTTCATACATCTTACAATAAATTTTTATTTACAATTTTTATAATAAAAATTGAAAAAAAGTTTTATTTTTAGTTGATATTTTAAAAATTGCAATTAAGAGTTATAGTATAACTTTAAAATACAATTTTCAAAGCATGTTTTATTATTAATTTTTGTTATACAAATTTAAAAAACAAGTTAATAATAATTAAAAACGAAAAATTTTGTACTGTTTTTTTTTTCGACTCATAAGTCTTGTTTGCGATCTCTGATATTTTGTTATTAGTTTTGTATTTTTTTTTTTATTTTTTTTTTATTTTTAATTTTGATTTATATGTAAAATAAATGTGTGAATGAAACATTAAGAAAGTTATGCCTTTTTAATTATTATTTTATTGTTAAAATAATTATATTTGTACAAAGAAAATTTTTTTTTGGTTTCCAATGACTACGAAAACCGGTTCACCGTTACGAAACCTTTATTCAAAGAGTTTGCGTAGCCTATAACCGAAAGCCTAAATCCGAACATAATCGAAACCGTAACTGAAACCGATACTGGTTTCGGTTTTAACCCCTGGTTACAATTGATAAAATTGTCACAGCTATTCATTCATTTCAGCTTTCTAGCTTTGACCGTTTGGCCTCAAGATCTCGTTACAGCCTGAACGATCTGATTTATAAATGGGATGCGATCAATACAATAGATCAAAGATCTCTCTGTTACCTTAAAATCCACAGAGCATAAAAAACAACATCAACAAAATGAACATACGGTCTTGTCATGTTTTCTATTTTTTTTTTTGGCTTGTGTCTGGGATTGTCTACGCCGTCTTCACACATTGCGTAAAAAAGCCAAAATATTTTGTACAAAGCGAGAAAATGCCGGGCTTTTAGCCAATAAAACGTTGCGTGTCGATTGTTCCATTTATCCATGTCACTGCTAAAAATAATAAACGCAAAATGCAGTTAATAGTTTCTTCTCTTTATTTACACGCAACTCACACGCGTCCGGATCACTTTTTGGCTAAACATTTCGGTTGAGTTTACATTGGCCATGTTGCAACATTCATGCGCCTTCGTTTTCATCTTTCAGACGCTTGGCCGCTGTGTGCCAATATTTAATTTAAATATTGTTCTTAACCAACCTCACTGTTGTGTCTAATGTTGCAATAATCGACGCCTCTGGTATTCTCACTCTCCGGCTACGCTATGCCGTGGATTGATTCAAGGTTATCATGAGGACTGAAGTGCCACGTCTCAAGTATTTTATACAATACGATCCAACTAAATTACGCATACGCATTATGTATACGCAACGTAGTCGCCGCTTGTTGATTTTTTTATATAGTTTTTATGGCCGTCGTCACAGGCTGCGTTTATTCTTTAGGGCCGCGCTGAAAGGCATTTGAAGAGATTTCATCTGTTGTTGTTCTTAGGGCAGTCTTTCAAGTGGCAGCCTGACACAGATTTGTGTACTTGGAATTTATGTCAAAATGTTGCTACTATGGTGGATGAAACTTCAGCAACCACCTTGTTTTTGACTACACTAATGCTTAATTTTAATTTATTTATTGATATATATTTAATTAATCATTAGCTAAATTCACCATTTTCAAAAAAAGTTTATAACAATAAAAAATACCGCCAAAAGCACAACAAAAGAATACTTTTAAAAAACTTTTGCAAGTGTTGCCAGTTCTAAAATAACGAAAATCAAACGAAATGTGCGATGAAAACAAAAGAATACAAAGCAGCGAACGAATAGCTGCCGAAAGGCAAACATAAAAAGTATAAATAAGTTTGTGAAATTCACGTTAATTTGCTTTGAGCATCACGAGGAAAATTACGAAAATTAAAAGTGTGAAAAAAGTGCGTGCCAGATAAAAGTGCAAATTTTAAGCAAATTAATCAGTGAGAGTTCATTAATATACAAATGCGTATGTAGATAAAAGGAACAACAACAGTTGGTGGACACGGGAATGGCGTTGCTGCTGGTGCACCTGCGTCGCCTCATTCTGCTGCTGAGTGTCGTCTACTTGACCGGCGCCGCCTTTCGTCGTCTGCTCATCGAACGGCATTATGGGCATGTGTTGCAGCCTCATGGACGCGCTGCCTGGGGCCACAGGGGCAGCTGGTCTAAGGATCCGCTACACTTTCAATGGTGGGCCTACATCTACACCTGTTACGCCTACGTCCTGCTGGTCAACTATGTCAGCATGCGTCGTTTAACCAACTTAATTGAGTTCTTGTTGAGCTAAGATTAATTAATTTAAAAATTCAAAATTATTGTGTTGTTTTTATTTATTTAATAATTAAAGAAATATAAATATTATGGCCAAATTTTTCTCGAATTTCTAACGTTTTTTGTTTCTCAAGTTTTTTGTTATTTCTCCATTTTTTTTTTGCTTTTTCACAACTTTGACACCGAACCAACTCTAAAATAAACTTCATTATTTTACCTAATTTTGGATTTTGTTGTTTTTTTAAAATTGTTTCTCAATTTTTTTTAATTCATTTTTGTTTTTCCATTTTCAAATTTCGCGCATTTTCGTTCAGTAACTTGGCACAGTTTCGTTAAGTGTGGAGCACGTTACTTAGTACAGACACAAACCCCGCCATAAGCCTAGCAGAACGAGCGTTTGATGGCGCTGTCGACGAAAAGAAACATGAAAAAGAGAAGAAGAAGAAAAAACCTGTTTGAATTCGAATTAAATTTGCCAACAGTTTTTTTTCTATTTATAGAATTTATTTCCCCACGTAGCTGCGTGGGCCTGCAATATACGCCCTGTGTCACATATGTGAAACGACTACGACTCTGTTAATAAACTTAAGTAAAAATAAAATAATTAAAAAAATTAAAATAAAAAGAATTTTTTGAATAAACAAGCTGCTCAGTCAAAAATATACGTTTGTCAAGCAACTTAAAATCATATCCACTCTACAATCATGCAAATGCTGTTTGTAGAGCGTGCCTGACTAGCAGATACGCTTTATTGCGAAAGCTTTGAATTATCAATTGCAATATAAATTATTGAAAAAAACAATCTAATCGTTTAAATGAGATGAAAATACATTAAAAAACTGAGATAATAAAATTCATTGGCCGCGTTCACCAGAACTAATCAATCAGTAATCATGTATTTTGTTTGTTCGATAACAAAGCATCACAATCAGAAAATTTCAGCGTACTATTTTGGTGATGAATTTTCAGTCATCATAATCACAAAATTTGAAATTTAATTAGCAAAATCACTGCATTTCACCAGAATAATCATGCAAATTTCATCGATTTTCTGTTGTCGATTTGTTCTGGTGAACACGGCCATTGACTTTACATATTCTTTATTTAAATAGACTTAATTTCAGATCATCTTGAATATAGTGAGAAGATTTGTAAACCTTTACTTTTGGTAATAAAATAAATGTATATATCAATTTATAGCGTATTTATGTAAATGCAATAAATTAATTTCACTAAAAAACAAAAATATATATGCCATTTTAAAAATAGAATGTTTTAAATTTAGCAATACACTATTTACCTTACCAAATGACGCAGAATGTATGCGCATTTTCAAAACTAAGAAAAACATTTTTGGCCATTTCAATGTATATAGAAATCGACAGAAAAATTTAACCGAATGCTGTAGACATTAATTAAATTCCCAATTGCAAATATGTTTTTCTAATGATTAATCACATTCGGCTAATAAAAATGTGTCAACGCCAAATAAAATGGGAAACACGTTAAAATATTTGAGCTACTATATAAATATAAGATTATAGCGGTGTCAACTTGTCTATCTAATTAAAGCTTACACATTTACCATCATATTTTTTCGATTATTTATAATTATTTAAATAAATAAATAATAATTCATATTAAGATGTTTGCAATGGAAATGTATCTTCAAGATACGCGCTTGTATTTTTCATTGCTGTTTATATTTATAATATAATTTCAGCATTGTAATAGTTACAAATTTGAATTAAAATCAAAATGTTTATTGCATTTAATATTGTTTGGCAAGTTCACGAAGGCACCCACGTTGTAGACATCTATGCATAGTATCTATCTATCCATCTATTCGCTATAAGCAACAGTCATATACGAGTATCTGCAATGACTCACAAGTTTTGTTGGCGGCGAACACGTCACAGGGCATTATACACAGAGATACTTATAGATGGTTGGGTATATATGGTCGACAACTGTAGCATCCAAAGAACTTGGATTTAACAAATGGTCTTTTGAGTGATGTACAATGGTAATTGACATTATGGGCACACCGTGTGTTTTTTTTGTGAATCATCATCAAACGGAGAGAATCAGGATTCGATTTGAAGTTGACCACCTTCAAAATTAAATTTGCAAATAAAGAAAAGGAAATTTGTCGGATTTAAGGCAAATGCATTAAGGCCCACACCGTTTCTTGTTTGTTGTTTGTTTTTGAAAGCATTAAATGTTTATTTTTGGTTCTTGGGTGTTGCTGTTGGAATTTGTGGCCTTTGCAAGCACCACCACCCACATGGAGCTGTGACGGCACCCACTTGAGCCTATCTGGCCAGCACTTAGCACAAGCCTTCCAAATGCCTCAAGTGATCTTGCAGCTAGTCGGGCTGAAGCTGCCTCAGGCTTCAATTGAGGCATGCGAAAAGTGAAAAGTGGCCGAAGAAGCACTCGTCAAATGGGCACACACTTTATAAAGCAGGAAAACACCTCATGCGACGAGTACAAGCATCGGTACAAGCTGATGCTCGTCTATATATAACTGCATAGCAGGCGTGCTTCTAAGTATAGTATATACTTATACATCTCTGTATACATATGTATGTGCTTCAGTGTGATCATAACAATTTTGACCCAATTTTGTGCTGGCTCACGAAACATGAAGCACACAGAAGATCGAGCAAGCGAGTGATTTCTACCGTTTGGGGGCGACATTTCATCACTGACCTCAGTGCAGCTGTAAAACAATGCGGAATAGGGAATAAAAACCTTACACAGGTGTGTGATTTACACAAGTTTTCATTGATATTTGGCGGAAGAGTTTAACTCCTTCCCATTGAGTATAGCAGCGTATTTCCACCTGTATTTATATTTGATTCTAAGAGATCGACAAAAGAATTTTTATTTTGATTAAAATGTCCTCTGCCTTCTATTTATACCTGACTTATTTATCTTTTGTAGCGCTTGCTACATATTCGCCAAGATATTTTTAAATTATTACACATTCCAAAATGTGGCAAGCACACAAAATGTTAAATATTATTCAAGATATATACACAAGTACATATAAGTATATACATACATAAAATAAATAAAATGATGGGCAGCGCCGTTCACAGCACTAAGTATCTAGAAGATACGAAATGGCCAGCCAGCCAGCTCTATACGTGTATATATATGTATATATACTTAGAGATATATAGCTAAAGTCTACGCCGGCCCAACTATATGGCCTCTGCTCTGTGTGTATAGATACACACTCAGGTGAAATGTGTGTGGAAAATGAAAATGAACATGATTATGAGCAGTGAAAAGGCAAACGGGAGAAAAAAATACGAAAAAAATAAGGCTAAATTCAATTGCTAAAAATAAGCGAAAAATCATTCTTAAGTATAGTTTTGCCTGTGTGTAAGTATGTGTATCTGTGTGTAGAACACGTTGCACAGGTGGAGAATCTCGCAAAGATCGAGCCGAACAACATTTTCACTCGAAAAGCTTTTTGGAAAACTCAGCTAAATACACTACGAATAATTTCTTAAATATTCAACTTTGTGTTTCTAAAACAGATATTGAATGATCTCGCTAGTTGTCAAGAACTTGTTGTTCTTTTATTTGCCAGACCATTAAATTACAATTGTAAAACTGACAGCACATTGTCTGAGAGCCAATGAATGAGCAGGCCAACTAAACGGACAGCATTGCCAAGGATTCACTCAAAACACATTGCAGAACATCATTACGAGTATCTCGAGTTGGTTTGTTTTGATATTCTTTTTACGCTTATTTGTTTACGACAATGAATATTATAATAATATGTTTGGATGCCAAATATTTTTAGCAGACATCACGATAAATTCAAATTGGCTGTTGACATAGATGAATTTCATAATTTTATAATAAAAATTATGAAAGCCTTATTTCTAACGTTTTACATTTGCCCTAAGAATTGTGATGGGGTAGTTTTAAATGAACATTGGGTTATTATTTAATGAAAATATTCTGATAAGTATCTCAACATATTAAGCTGTCTGCCAAATTGAATGACTCACTTATTGAGGAAATATTTTGGAATACTTTCTGGCAAGGGCAAAAATTGGTAAAAAACTGTTAAACACATGAAATTTTAATTATTTTTCAGCCAATAAACTTCAAAAACTTTGTCGTAATGATCTATAGTAAGATGATTGAATGTTATACGAAAAACGAAAATATGATTTATGTATTTTTTATTGTCTTTAATACCACATTCAACAGCTCTTTTCACATTGAAAGCCCATTCCCAGTATGTGAACATACAGTCTTAAAACTCAGATACACACAACGAAAAGCCAAAGAAAACACACACACATTTACATACATATACACAGATGTAGATGTATGATTGTATATGCAAATGACATCGGCTAATTACAGGTAAGCGAAAGAACAACAACTCGGAGTTTATTTTAGCTGCTCCGCAAACTGGCGTGAAAATGCGTTCACACGAAGCGGCAAGAAGCCAAAAATCAGAAAAAATAAATAAAACTGAGATAAAAATCAAAGAATGTTCCACACAACTGAGCAATTAACACGCACGTAGAATGGCCCAAAAGTTGAGGCCGAGGGAAAGGAGAAGCGAAAAAAAAACTCACTCAAAAAAACAAAATACTCACAGGAGCCGAAAATACGAATATTCGTAATCGGATGAAGACACACGGAAAAAGCACACTCGAAAAGCGAGTGCCGAGTGCCGAAAACTGTCGGCAATCTTCGGGGATCGTGGAAAGCGTAGAAATCATAGAAATAGACGAAAACAGAAGCGACCATCGAGCAAATAAACGAAATACTCTTTATTCGAACGACAACGGGATCTCTTGTTCAGTAGATCACCAGCCTTACTCCGACGTTTATTACGAATTATTCGGTGACTCGGTGACAACTACACAACTGCGTGCGGTGCTGTAGAGATTTTCGCTTGATCAAGTTAAATTCTTTATATCAAATCAATAGGCGCGATTAAAACGCGTAACGAATTTATAAATTATCAACAAATTTAATTGAAAATCTGACATAGAAATGTCGTCATCGCAAGCTGTACGCTCCTCGAAATACTCCTACCGGGCCACATCGACTGGACCCGGTGGTGCTGATGTTAACATCGAATACATCACCGACATGAGCTCGCTCTCGCGCTTGGAGGTAAGGATCAGGCATCATCTCTATCTTCTGGATACGCTCAAAAAACGATCTCGCATAACTCTACAACAAAACAGTGATAAATTTAAAAAGAATTTTACAAATGCGTGAACCAAATGCTTAAATCCAATTCATTTGTGTCTAAAAGACTAAGAAAGAAATACTATATATACTTATATATATATATATATACATTTTGTATATGTAGGTGTATCCATGTGTGTGCTTGCCGCGTTTGTGTGTGGAAATATAAAATTCGTTTGAGCAAAAATATCTACACATATCTTCAGAGATACATATATATGCGTCGGTGAAAATTATGTAACACGGCACCTACGAGATACACACTTAAAAATGCGATAAAAACAAATTGTATTTCTAATTTTGTGCAGTGTATAAAATCGACGATAAAAATATAATATTGAAAAGTTTACAAATATACAAATACAAATATGAATTTTCTTGCAGGATAAGATCCGTTTGCTCCAAGATGATCTTGAAGTTGAACGTGAACTGCGCCAAAGGGTAAGTTGAGAAAAGAAATATAATATTTTTAAGGGCTTATTTTATTAGTTTAAGTTATCATAGAGTGGAAAATAAATGGTCTATATTTGTTTTTCACCTGCTTAACGGCGACTAAAGGAAATTCCTCGTGCAGAGAAAGCGCCATGCAACAAGCGATTTTCACTTTTCTCGTTTGCAAATGTCACCCTAAAAACAGCAAAATATGTGGAAAAGCAAAAGGAAACGCAAAGAGTCAAAAACACACAATGAAAAAAAAAAAACAAAATAGAAAAAATAGAAAAAAAGCGGCAAAAACAATAGAATAGAACAAATTTTTGCATTTAGAGAGATGCTAAGAATAAATTACCCTTCGAGTCGAGAGTTGTTGAGGCGTCGAACAAATGATAATGATGTGCATTGAACTTCAATCGTTTTTTTTGGCTTTAAGGCGGAGCCAAGCCGACACAATAACAAATGATAAATGATTTTGCATTTGCAATTGTGTTTTGCATTTGCATTTGCATTTGAATTTTGTGTGCGTGTTTTTGACAAAGAAGGAAAAGCAAAGACAGAGTGGGCAAAATATTTGCATTTGCAAAGTGCCCTGCACTTCATTCAGCTGCCGAAAGGCAGAAAAAGAAGAAGGCCCAGGTCTGTTCCTGTTTGCCATTACAAATTTAGAAAATGCGGCCCGACCGGGCTCGGCCTGGCCTGGCCTGGGGCACTCTCAACGTGATGGGATGGGATGTGGTGTGGAGGAGCACCAAGTGCACAACTTGGTAGAATGTTAGAAAAGAATATTTGTATATATGTACATATACCTATAGACATATACATATACTTTGTGGAAATTATTTTAATTACTTTTGCTTTATGGATCAGCAAACTCACGCATACTTGAACACATACACACACACTCACACACATAATATGGAACAAAATGGCTAAAATTAGCGCACCGACATTCAATACACAAGCAATGATTAACTTGAAGCGAAACAACAAAAATATGAACAACCGCAGCAGCAAAACCAACAACAGCAACAACAACACCAAAGAACAGCCAAAAAAGAAAAGAAAATAAAGTAGCCAAAAACATGATCATCATCATCATCATCATCATTATCGAACAATACACAGATAGATAGAAAAGCACAAGTCGAAAGAAAATTCGCTGGCACAGCTAAAGACTTTCATATGTGTGTGTGTGTGTGCGTTGGTGTAAATGTGTGTATGGGAAAATTAAATAATTTTCTTGCACATTAAAAGTTTTCACAAGGCAACAGCAAGCAGCCTGTCTTTTACATATACATATCTATGCATATAGCGGCAAAAGTATCTACGAGATACACATGGCGCAAATGGATTTACGGTTGTACTTACGTGGCCTTTAAGTTAGATGGAAACATATCTACATTTTGTATATAGACAATGTTGCTAAACTCTGGGAAAAATTATAGTTATAGGTGAGTTTATAGGCGCGAATCGTAATTAACTTTGAGAGATTTACTTAAGTGAGTTTTTAATTCATTTGATTACAGTTGAGTGTTGAAACATCTCTAGAGCAATTTTTCTCCTGAAAATGACTGTATTCTCTATAGAAATTTGCTCCCTTTCTTTGAATAAAATTTAATTTTACAAAAAATGCGCACATCTCAGTCGAGTGAGAGTTACGCAGAATTGCATCTGACAGCTCCCCAATTTCATTTCAGTGGAAAAGAAAAGAAAATGCATAACATTCTATTTAATTACAAGTTTTGCAAAAAATAAACTATTCGCAAATTTGCAGGTCTTAAATTAGGTCAACTGTTGAAACTTTTGGAAAAATTCTATTGCAGTTCAACAGAATTGCGTATAATAAAAATTGTTTAGTGCCTTTTTTGAAATGCAATAGAAGATGCAGATACACATACGAGTATATGTATGTATGTAGGAGGCGATAGGTATGGATACCTATAGAGATTTGTTGGCAATATGCCATTGTTATTTCGGGTGTTACATGCACATAATTATTTTTGACTGATTAATTTGATTTATATATTTTATGGGCCGTTTGGATTAGCTGTGATGCATCATGATCTGCATTGCATGGCGTGTGGGTTGCTTGGCTGAAACTTGGCATTAAAAATAGATTTAATAAATTATGAAAGATGCCCAAATATATGTACAACTATCTATCTATCTATCTATCTATCTGCAAGCGTGTAATCTTTAATCTCTTGCCTTGCAGATCGAGCGCGAGAAAGCCGACCTCAGCGTTCAGGTCATACAGATGTCCGAGCGTCTCGAGGAAGCTGAAGGTGGTGCTGAACATCAAGTGAGTTGTTATTGCTTAACTGCCTTAATCTTTCAGCTACAATTATTTATGTTATTTGCAGTTTGAAGCCAACCGCAAGCGCGATGCTGAGCTGTTGAAGCTGCGCAAGCTGCTTGAGGATGTTCATCTTGAATCTGAGGAGACCGCCACGCTTTTGAAGAAAAAGCACAACGAAATTATTACGGATTTCCAGGAACAGGTCGAAATCCTAACGAAAAATAAGTCTAGGTATGCAATACTGTTCATTTTCATGATCTCTTCATCTCATAATCTTCATCATCCTGCTGGCCTCTTGGCCTCATTTTCATGTTGACCTAGAAATGTTGTGCAAACATAAACATGCATATCCATGTTTATTGTTTATTCTGTGTTTTGGTTGTTGTTGTATCTGATGCCTGATGTTGATGAAGTGGCGTCAGCTGGCGCTGACTTTTCAATGTCTCCAAATAGTAATGCAAACAGCAAAAACAACAACAACAACAAATAACAATGGCTTGTTAACCTTGCTTGCCCCGCTGACACCAAAAAACTAAACCAGATCATAAACAATTCATCAAAATGCCATGACAAGCAGAAAAGCCGAAAAGCCGATGAGCCAAAATGCTAAAAAACTCATTTCTGAAAATCCGCAACGGAAAATATTCAATTTGCATTGCTTGCAAGTTCTATTGACACAAATATTTATGCACTCAAGAAAAATATTCATACTCAAATACATATTTGTATTCATTTATTGTAGTTGTCTTGGTTTGCTACTCATATTTCCAAATCAAATATCCAAAAATAAATGCATAGGAATTTCGAATTTCAAAATCAGCCCTCTCATTCGCTCTCTCCCTCTCTCTTTCGCTCAGCCCGACAAATTCAAGGCTGTCGTCGGCAAACATTGCCATGCGACAACGTGGCGTATGCGTAATGTCAACTTGCAGTTGCCTTTTTAATAATTCGAAGTTGCATTGTTTTCTTTTTTTTACTTTAATCAGAAGTTGAAGCATTGTCTGCGGTCCGTCTGATCTGCTCAGGTACACAACATTTGTGTTTCGTTCGAGTTTGCGCACTTTTCACGCAGACGACCAAGCAGTTTTCTCGCTCTCACCGCGAAGCTTAACGGAAGCTTTTATTTTGAAAAAGTTTCAACGTTTTCCGCACGCACGCAACCATATGTTGTTCCAACAACAACAACAACAACAAGGAGCACATATTTTGGCATTTATTTTTAGAATATTTTTGAATTTTTCATCTACATTCTTGAGCGTTAAGTAGAAGAGAGCCGCATTTCTGTTGTTGTTGCTGTTGTTGCTGTTGTTGTTGTTCTCTTGATGTTGTTGTTGCTCTCTCATTTGCACCAACGCCCAATCCAAATATGTCTTTGATTGAATCATATTCAAAATGTGATGATTGTTGTTGTTGTTGTCTCTTTTCGTCCAATTGAACGTTTATGGAAATTCGATACGTTTTTGGCTTTTGCAACTTGTAGGTGGGTCAGGTTAAATACACTCACACCGAGTACAGTAATTACTCGAGTTAATGACCATGCCGCACAAGTGCAAAGTGGAAAATGTTTGGAATATCTTTAAATAAATGTATAATTATTATTATGAAAATTTAAACAGCTTGCTTCCAGGCACATGCTCTTAACCTTAAACCTGTTAGCTTTTGCCTATCGATCTGAGAGCTTTTCTGTGCACGTTGCCAATTACATTAAAATTTTTTTTGGTAAGTTGGCAACTTGCATCAAAATCGATTAAGATTTCGAAAGATAATCAAAAGCTTTCAATCAGCGGAGCTTATTGAAAGCTTGGCTTACACCGATCTTTTTAATACAACCTTAGCTTGCTCCTAGTCGAACTTACAGCTTTTGGGCAATGCTCTAATTAATGATCACAGCTTGGGCGCTCCCCGAAAATGCCGATCTCACAAGCCATGCCTAAGTATTGAAGCTTTAACTAAGTGAACTTTTAATTAATCGCAGCAAAAAAAAACATTTTCTTTGATCGATTGTTTACAGAGCCGAAAAGGACAAGGCCAAATTCCAAACCGAAGTCTACGAGCTACTCTCCCAAATCGAATCCTACAACAAGGAGAAGATCGTCTCGGAGAAGCATATCCAGAGATTGGAGATCTCCATTAGCGAGCTGAATGTGAAAATCGAGGAGCTGAATCGCACCGTCATCGATATCACTTCGCACAAATCTCGCCTCTCGCAGGAGAACATTGAGCTGATCAAGGACGTCCAAGATCTCAAAGTTCAATTGGACACTGTCTCGTTTTCCAAGAGCCAAGTGATCTCACAGCTCGAGGATGCACGCCGTCGATTGGAAGACGAAGACCGTCGTCGCTCAATGCTCGAATCTTCGCTGCATCAGGTTGAGATCGAATTGGATTCAACTCGTTCTCAACTCGAAGAAGAGTCCGAGGCGCGCATTGACTTGGAACGTCAGTTGGTCAAGGCCAATGCCGATGCCACTTCCTGGCAAAACAAATGGAATGCCGAAGTGGCAGCCCGTGCCGAAGAGGTTGAAGAGATTCGTCGCAAGTACCAGGTGCGCATCACCGAACTGGAGGAGCACATCGAGGTCCTCATCGTCAAGGTCAACAATCTGGAGAAGATGAAGACCCGCCTGTCCAGCGAAGTCGAAGTTCTCATCATCGATCTGGAGAAGTCCAACAACAGCTGCCGCGAATTGCAAAAGTCCTGCAACACCCTGGAGAAGCACAACGTGGAGCTCAAGTCCCGTCTGGATGAAACCATCGTTCTGTACGAGACCAGCCAGCGTGATCTGAAGAACAAGCATGCCGATCTTGTGCGCACCGTCCATGAGCTCGACAAGGTCAAGGATGCCAACAATCAGCTGGGCCGCGAGAACAAGAAGCTGGGTGGTAAGTAAACACAATCTCAGTCCATAAAATCATACATTACTAATAACTTATTATTGTAGATGATCTGCATGAGGCCAAGGGCGCCATCAATGAGCTGAACCGTCGTCTGCATGAGATGGAATTGGAGCTGCGTCGTCTGGAGAACGAGCGTGATGAGCTCACCGCTGCCTACAAGGAAGCCGAAGCCGTAAGTGATATTATTCAAATAAAATTCAAACTGATTAACTGATTAGCCAATCAACTAATTTTATCTACAGGGTCGCAAGGCTGAGGAACAACGCGGACAGCGTCTGGCCGCTGACTTCAATCAATATCGTCACGACGCCGAGCGTCGTCTGGCCGAGAAGGACGAAGAGGTTGAGGCTATTCGGTAAGTGATGAAATCTCATTTACATACACATGCACTCGTATATCCCCCTTGGAAGTTGCCACAAGTTGCGGCGCCTCTGTTCGGCGAAACTGGCAAATGTCTGAGGGCCAATTCGACTTGTCGGTTTCCTCTGCCAAATCGGAAGTGTTCGAGCCAATCGATTGATTTTGCCAATCGTTTGCCAGCAATTGAAAAACAATTGATATCAAATTGACCCATTTCGCATCGCAGTCAGTACGATTCTTATAGTCGCCCCTCGAGCAACGGCATTAGTTTTCTTCCTCAGCAGCAACTCCTTAAAGTCCTGTGCTGTCGTCGCACCTGGCGTATACGCAACAAACTCTGCAGTTGCCCTGTGATTGAAGTGGTTCGAATACTTTTGAGCAGAGTTTGAATGAATATCGTAATATTGTTGCAATTTTCAACAGAAAATTGCGCAGTTGCTGTGATTACATAAGTTGGAAGATCGAAATAACCAGTGATAAACCGAAACAGTCTTGAGACCGACTAAAGTCTTTTTAATAGGTGAGAGTTTTGATGATACAGTGACAATTGTTGAGCTTGGGCTGTGAACCAATAAATGAAACTTTTCAATGAAATTAAGAAGAATTCTTCAAAACTTTCATTGTTCAGTTCTTTCATTGTTTTTGCTGAAAATTAAAAAAGATACAAAATTTTTTGGTATTGCATAAAATGCGTGACATTTTGTCATAGTCTTAAAGACGCTGCCAAAATGAATCAATCATAGCCCAAAAAGCACAACATTGACTGCCAACTGATGATCATGATGATGATGATGATGTTGTTGGTAAATTGTCGTCATTATGTTGATACCTTTTTGCCGAAAGACAACAGCTGAACAAATGAACTGCAATCTTTTTATAGATTTCAACAAATTTGAAAATTTATTTGCGAAGCAGCAGCAACTGCTGCCAAACTGAAGAAGACGTCGGCGTTGGGAAAGGCGACAGCGACAACGACAACAGCTACAAAGCGACAAGGCGACAAAGCGACAAAGCAGCCAAAGCAGCCAAGCTGTATTCATCTTTAGTAGCTTTAATTAGAGTACTTTTATTCTAAGTATACAAGCAAATACTCCACACAAACATATCCATAGACCATTCCATACTCCCTTTCTCTCCTTTGTCTCCTTTTAATCTGCCCCCAAAATGTCGCTGGCGTTGCAACAGCGTCCGTCGCGTTTCCGACATGCGACAACGACATATGATGACAATTATGGCTATACGATGAATTTCTATCAGCCCATGATGGACTATTTGGATGCAAAGGCAAAAGGCCTCAAAGTGCAGCAGCCGCATCTGCCGTGGGTGAGCGAGAGGGGAATGAAGCAATATCGCTCCTCGAATGCCGTGAGACAGTATAATGCCGATGAGATTCTTCGGCTGTCTCGCACCTGCGCCGCTCGGGCCGATGAAATTTTGCTTAACTTTCGGGCACAGAAACGAACGCCGTTCAGTGTGCAGAAGCTCGTTGACGCATCGCGTGTGACAAAGCACATTGAACCGGACACAGTTGTCGAGAGATCGCGCCAGCGTCGTCGTCGTCGTCAAGAGGAGCTCGAGGATACCATTAAGCGCGACACGTTAAAGATTCTGCAGCGTATACGCAAAATCGAGCTAGATAACGAGGTGGATCAAATGTCGGACGATTTTAAGCGCTCCATTCGCGGCAAGTCCGCCAGTGCCATTGCCCAGGCCCTGCTCTCCGAGTCGGAGAAGAACATCAAGAGTGCCAAGCAGCAGGAGGAGAATTACATTTCTCAGACCCTAATCCGTTCAAGTCGTGCCGGGTCCCGTGCGCGTTCCACGTCCCCCTTCGATGGCCAAATTCGTGCCCATACTCTGCACATGGAGTTGATGGATGATCGCATGGTCGACAAACTCGATCATCGCGTCTCCTCGTCGCTCCACAATGTGAAGCGTCAGTTGTCGACGTTGAATCAACGCACCGTTGAATTCTACGCGGATAGCAGGTGTGGTATAGAGGATAAGTGTTGGATCTGTCGCAAAGTCATGCGTACACATCCCAAGCTCAAGGACTATACCTATATCTATTGGCAGCACTGATCGTGCTGATCTATAGCCATACTTGTCTCACTAACTCCCTTCCCCTTTGCATAACACATCATAATCTCACAACATTTTATTGGAATACTACTGAATCTCTGGTGTTTTCAATTTGGTTCTAGCCCAGACAATTTTGAATAAATGCGAACATTTTTCAATTGTATCTCAATCTTTTTTGCATCCCACAATTCACATCTCTCTCTCTCACACACACACACTCGCTCTGTCTCTCTGGCAATTTATTTTAGTTTCTAGTCGCTGCCCAATTTTTACATTTCCCTACTTTTCCCCTGCATAATTTATGCACTTGTCTTTTTGTCTTGAATTTCCCATTTCCCATTTGTCTTATGTTTTCAGCATTCTGTTTTCTTCGTTGACGATGTTCTGGCATTGTATCTTTTGTTTAGTCGTCTGTAAATTATTTCAGCTGAAATTTTTAAATTGTTTGTCTTGGCTAATTGCAACGACCCGCCGAATATTTGGCTTGCTATTTGCAGCTGACCATCATAATTGCCACAGACTGTGTGGGTTTTTCGCAATTTGATCGATGTACTTTTCTATTGAATGGAAACTCAGTATGAATAGCAATTCATGGGATGGAATGGACCCAATATGACACTCTGATCTCCGAAATATGTATATTGAAACTTAAAAGTCGAATTGAATTTCATCTGCTATAGATACTTCCTCTCCTATCATACTTTAGACAAGATATAATTGTCTATCAATAATCACCACAATTGTATGCTTGACAATTTATTTGAACACACAATTTTTTACTGTCCCCCATTCAAATGATGATCATGTTTCGCACCCACGCAAATAAATACATCTTTCAGACAGGTATTTCGAGTACAAATTGTTGTCCCAATGTGTTTGACGTGTCCTTCAAGAAAAAACACTGAATAACTTATTTTATATTTATTTGTCTCAAAAAAAGTGATGCGCATGACAGCCACAAAAAAAAAAGAACAGAAACAAAACCCAGAAAAAAATTCATCACATATTTCTGCGTAGACAATAAACATTGAAAAACAACCAGAAAGAAAAGAAAAAATAAAAAAAATTAAAATTAAATGAGAAATACTTGCGTTCGCAAAGCAAAACTCAAGCTAAATACCTTGGCAAAGCGACAACAATGAGCACACATAGATTAAGTAACTAAGAAATGGGCTAGAACACTGAGAAAAACAAATACATTTGTTTAACACAGCTGATGGATGCGTATGGGAATTATAAATACATACATTTTATGAAATGTAGTGGAAAATTAAGAAAAGTTGTAGTGTAAGAAGTGATGGGTAGGCTTAGATCAAAACTTTTATGCTATAAATATGCATTTCAAATTACTTGAAAGGTTTCGTTTTAGCCCTCAGTTTCCATTAGTTCCAACTTGCACTTAAGTTGTCAAATGAATCAACAGCTAAATAAGAAGAATTAGTCAAAAATGTTGGCAACTCAAGCGATTGCAAGGGAGGGAAAAGTTGAAAAACAACAGACAGTAAAAGAAAGACAAATAACAATAGACAATAGAATTCACCTACGCCTAAAATTAGACGCATGATGCACTTGCCAGGTTCTAAGGTAGAAATGCTTGGCATGTAAACGCGCTATTTGTGACAAGTTCGATGTCTTTATCAAGCGTATAAATAAATGAAATGAAATTAAAATTCGCCAATGCAATTTTTGACAATGCCACAGAAATCAGCAAACAGCAGCAACTGCAAACTGCAAACTGCGAATTGCGAATTGCAAACTGCGAACAGAGTTCAGTTTGCTGAGCATTACGAAAATTATTTTTGTGGGTCAGACATTGGGCCAAAAATAGCACAGAGAATGCGAGCGAAATGAAAGCGAATGAAAGCAACAAACTTCGAGGTAAAAATCTGCAATATTTGAGGGCAACTTCCAGTACAAAAATTAATACAAATATTTGTAGAATTCGATGAATGTTATTTCTATAACTATTTCTACTTCCTTTAATTAGCAAGCAGACCAGCATTGAGATTGAGCAGTTGAATGCTCGCGTCGTTGAGGCCGAGACCCGTTTGAAGACCGAGGTGACTCGCATCAAGAAGAAGCTGCAGATCCACATCACCGAGCTGGAGATGTCGCTGGATGTGGCCAACAAGACCAACATTGATCTGCAGAAGATCATCAAGAAGCAGTCGCTGCAGTTGACCGAAATCCAGGCCCACTACGAGGATGTGCAGCGCCAGTTGCAGGCCACCCTCGATCAGTATGGCATTGCCCAGCGTCGTCTGGCCGGTATGAATGGCGAGCTGGAGGAGGTGCGCTCCCATCTGGATAGCGCCAATCGTGCCAAGCGCACCGTGGAGCTGCAGTACGAGGAAGCCAGCTCGCGCATCAATGAGCTGAGCACTGTCAACGTCAACTTGGTCTCGCTGAAGTCCAAGCTGGAGCAGGAACTGACTGTGGTCGCCTCCGACTACGAGGAGGTGTCCAAGGAACTGCGCATCAGCGACGAGCGCTACCAGAAGGTGTCCGTGGAGCTGAAGCATGTTGTCGAGCAGGTGCATGAGGAGCAGGAGCGTTATGTCAAGCTGGAGACCATCAAGAAGTCTTTGGAAGTCGAAGTCAAGGTATGTGATCTAAAGTGATCCAAAGTAATTTTCTGAGTCTCTTCTCATGATCTCGTCCATACAGAACTTGTCCATTCGCCTGGAGGAAGTGGAGCTGAACGCTGTTGCCGGTAGCAAGCGCATCATCAGCAAACTGGAGGCACGCATTCGTGATCTGGAACTGGAGCTGGAGGAGGAGAAGCGCCGTCATGCCGAGACCATCAAGATCTTGCGCAAGAAGGAGCGCACCGTCAAGGAGGTGATTGTACAGTGCGAGGAGGACCAAAAGAATATCATTTTGCTGCAGGATGCGCTGGACAAGACCACTGCCAAGATCAACATTTACAGACGCCAGCTGTCCGAACAGGAGGGCTTCTCCCAGCAGTCCACCACCCGTGTCCGTCGCTTCCAACGCGAACTGGAGGCTGCCGAGGATCGCGCCGATGTTGCCGAATCCAACTTGAATCTGATCCGCGCCAAGCACCGCACATTCGTCACCACCTCCACGGTGCCCGGCTCTCAGGTGTACATCCAGGAGACAACAAGAACGATCACCGAATAGATTGTTTGATCGATCGATGATCACACCACACACATACACACACACACACCTCCCCCCAGCAGCAACATTTTATAATATATAAAAAACAGAAGAAGCAAACAACAACAACAACAACCAACAATATCTAACAACATTTTCAGAAAAATGAATTGCAGTTATGAGTTTTCAATTTGCTTGAGATTCGTTTTTTTATAATTTAAATTTTTTTCAGAGCTTGCGAGAGTTCGTATAGGTTATAAATTATAAATACATATATAACACTACACATCTCCTATCTATTTATAATAATAATATTTTGAAGTTCATGTAATTTAATTAAAATAATGAACCTTAAATCAAAAAAACAAATAAAATAAAAAAAAAAAAAACTAAAATCAAAGGATAAACTTACAAGAGAGAGATAAATGAGAGAGAGAGAGAGAGTTTGTTTATAGAGTTGGCTGATAAAACATCCATAAAAGATCAACCAATCGACCCTAGAATGAAACGAGTTACCCGAGTTACAACCGCTTCTACTTGTTTTTAGTTCATTTTATGTTTAGTAGGTAATTATCTGTGTGCTCGTAACGAATTGAATTTACACATTAAAAAGAAACGATTAAGAAAAACCAAAAGAAATCTGAGCAATTTTCATATTTTTTACTTTGTAATTTGCAATAAAAACTGAATTTACTCATAATATAATGATATAAATAACAATAATGCAGATGTGTCTACTGATTGGGAATCTGTCCATCAACTGTCATCTGTCCATTTGTCATTCAATTTGATCTCTCGTAGAAATCAGAACCCAACCCAAGAAAAAAGAGAAATTTAATTTTTCACTTTAAACTATCACTATTTATTAAGACTTTTCAGCTATTTCGAACTCTCGCTAAGATTTAGACGGCAGACACGGCCAACTTGGAGCCAGTGTTAAGGACGATGGACTTCTCGCCGTAGGCACCGCCGTAGTTGTTCTTCTTGAAGACTAAAAGAAGACAATAGAAATTATCTTTAAGTATGCAATTCAGTTGGATGCACTGGAGTTAAGTAACCCACCTGGATCGATCTCGGCAACGAAGGAGCGTGGGGGCAGGGCGGCGGCGTAGAGCTTGTCCAGAGGACCGTATGACTTGACCAGCAGTGGCTTGCCCTGCTCCCAGCCATAACGGTTGAGGGCGTACCAGTCAGTGCCGTCCAATTTGGCCGATGAAGCTGCAGCGCCCGCGGAGTTGGTCAGAGCAGCGGCTTGAGCCTCAGCGGTCTCGGCGTTCTTCACATAGTCAACATGGCCGCCATAGCTGGGAGCAGCATAGCCGACTTGTCTGTAGGCCAAGGAGGCGGAGATGCAGCAGGCCATCAGGCAGAGCAGACGCATGTAGTTGACGGACATGTTTTATATGTGTTTTTTTCGCTTAAAATGAAGGTTGATGGTGCGAGGAGGCGACTGTTCTCCAAACTAATTAACAATAGCGCATGGCCAAATTGCTTTTATAGCCATAGTATTTGAGCTGGCCAGCGATTTGTGTGTGCGCTTTACGTGACCAAAGCCCAAGTGTGCCGAGTCATGACGAAAGTTGCGCTTGCGACACTTTGGGCCCGGCTAAGCAGCAGCAGCAGCAGCCTCCGCACCGCACCAAAATCCCACTCCCAACTGGAAGAGGGGCAAGGGGCACTCTTCTTCTTCTTCTTTCAATTGATAAGGGAAATGTGAACAGACGCAGTCTTCGGTTACAGTTCGGTTTCGGTGTCGGTTTATTCTTGAAATTGCGCGCCAAATTGCAACAAACTCAACCACGACCACGACCACGACAATGACAATGACAATAACAACAACAACAACATGAACCTCCCCTGAAGAGCAATAAGCTCCATTGATATCGAATTGACTTCCCCCCTGCTTAGCACGCTCAGCTCGCATTTGGTGTGTGCGGTATCAGGTCTTTGACTTGGCTACCTGCCCACAACATCATCGCCTCTGTTTCTCAACCCAGCTCAGCTCAACACTCACTCTACTCTACTCTTCCCTTCTCTGTTCTGTTCATTGAACTGCATCTCAGCATCAATTTTACTGCGGATGCTTACGAATTCTGTGTCATGTTGTCGCCCCTAATTTTCTTGATAATATTCTTTGGTATGCAGTCCAAGCTTTTAAGTTCGCTTAAGTTCTTCTCCAGTTGTCGTTGTCTAGGTCTTGGTGTCTCCAAAGCTTTGCTGATAATCGAAGTTGCTCCAAGCTCAGCTCAACTTCTCGGTTCATCTGCGTTCAAAGTAAAAACGTGTGAGTGTAGCATAAGTAGATGTGCATGTGTGTATGTGTGTCATATATGTCAAAAATGGAGTAAAAGCTCTTTTTTTCAATTTTGTTATATTAAGTTGTGTTTAGAAAATGATAAAAAAAGTATAAATTTAAAGTTATTGGTTTGATTTTTAAACATAATCTGAATTATGAATTGATTGGGTTTTTCTGGGTTTTCCCCAATCCTAGCAACAAATGTTGGGCCAATCATTTTTTTTTTCATTTTAGATTCCCCAGAGAATTTTAGAATCTTAATTTTAAACTTCATTTTAATTTATTTTGTAATTTAATATATATATTTTATAATTTTTAATGTATTATTTGCTGTGTCGGCTGCTTTTAGCCAGACAATAAATAAATAAATAAATAAATAAATAAATAAATAAAAGCAACATTTACATTTCTTAAACAGATTGATATTTCTTGGTGGAATTTAATTATATTTAGCCTTTGAATTTTTTTTCAATAATACCAATGGTTTATTTTAATATAATATTGGACTATTGAATAAATTAGAATTGAGACTACCTATAGAAAATATAAGAGGAAATAGCCCTAGAACAACTTGTAAGGCTCAAAGCAAGAAATTTTAATGAAAGTACCTTTAACAAGTGGAAATAGAAACTGTTAATTAATCTAAAAACAGCCAGTAACATTAATGTTAATTGGTTCATGCTTATTTTTATTAATTGACATTTTTAAGCTCTCTTGATTTTATCTAATCTCGATTTTCTTACAGTACAAGCTACATTTCTAAGCTACAGATTACAGTTAAGAGTGCACACAGAGTTAAAAATTTGGGCAAGAAAAGAACACACTTAAGAACATACTTAAGAGCTAACAACTTTAAAGCCATATGCATAGTCACGGGCACGCTCGACATTCTCCAGCTCATGTATTGCAGCTTGCAATCAAATTGAAATTCGTCAACAGCTGCAGCTGCGACTTCAACGACCCATAGCCAAACATTAAAAAACTGATGGTTACCGGAACCACTTATCAGCCACTTATCTGAGAGCCACCCAAGGCCATTCTGACCACTATACTATATACTATATTATGCATAAAAATATGGCTATTAATCAATAAGAAATATTCGTTGTGTTTTGTTTTTGTGATGTTGATTTTATTGGTGCTGTTTGCACGTGAACGTTTCCGTTGTTATTGTGAGAATCTCACGAGAGACGATTGAGGTCTCTAGTAACGGGGAGCCTGCTGCTGGTAGCTGCCTTGGTGGCCATAGTGGTTCTCTGGCACGTAGAGCTTGGCAACTGGGGCAGCAGCACGGATGGGCAGAACCACCTTGGTGTACTCGGGAGCAGAGGCGTAGCTGCGGTAATGGTTCTGGCCGGGGTACAGCAGAGTGGCGCCGGCAGGCTGGACAGACCAACGGGGACGGCCATAACCGCGCTGCTGGCCATATCCATGGTTGGCATGGTGCCTCTTGCCCTCATAGTTGACAGCCTGCTGCAGAGCCTGGCCGTATCCGGCGTGGCTGTGGCCATTGTAGCCAGAGTCCAAGAGGATTGGGCGCAGATGCTCGCTACCGCCATAACGGGGACCGGCAACGATCTCTACGGGCGCAGCAGCGGCAGCAGCGCTGGCAGCGGCGGCACCGTTGTTCTCGCGCTGTCCATAGCTGGAGACCTGGCGGTGTCCATGGCCATAGCTGGGAGCACCATATCCTCCATTGCAGCTGGCGAGAGCCAAGGTGCAAACGAAAACGGCGAGAGTCTGTGTGTGGGCAAAAAGGGGGAGTTAATAAAATGTCAACTGGAAGCGGAACGGGAAGTGGGAAGACGACGGTGCGACGACGTCATGGTGATTCTCTACTTACGGCGAACTTGTTCATGGTTGTGCTTTAAGTTTTTTGGGTAGCGCTCGCTGCTTGGAACAGTTGGCACAATTAACAAACCAAATGCCAAGCACACTTCTTTATATAAGCAAAATAAATGAAGCACTCGAAACGTGATCTCGCTACGAATTTATCACGGCTCTGAGTTTAAGCTCACAGCTCAACCAACGTCTTCTTCTTCTTCATCATCTTCTTCTTGGTGGCTGTGGGCGGCTCAGCTCAGCTCTGTTTAGATTCACAATTCACCCCAGTTCTGTTGATGTTGTGCTCTGTTTTCTTCTCGCTTCATATCACACAGCTCGAGCTTTTGCTGGTATCACCGACATTTGAATGCAACAGTCGCCGCATTGAGGGATGACGGTCTCTTTAGACTGCTTCCAAAACTGTATGTGCCAACTAAATGAAGCTGACTATGGCAATGATGATGATGATGACGATGATGCTGAGGCGTGAGAGCATGCAGATGGATAAGAATGCAACTACTTGCTGCTGTCTCTGCCCACTAAAAGCCTCTCTCTCATTACAGCTCAAATGTCTGCAGATTTTCTGCTCTTCAGCAAATTATCCCTAAGGGAAAGGACTGCAGGATGAAAACATTTTCAAGCCTACTTTCATAGGATTTAGCTTACATATTAAATAAATTCTAACTCAACAATTGAAATCGTTAATTGCGACTGGCCTATTGAATTATTTAAATAGTTTGTTTTAATATTCAATATTAAATATTGAAATTTGAATTTCATTCCTTCTTCTCGTTCCACCCCCACTGCTGGCAAGTGAACCGATTTAAGTTTTGCGCTCAAAAGTATGCAACATTTTTTGACCCAACCAAAGCATGAATAAAAAGAATTTGTAGAATTTTTTGTTCAACATTTTCCACGGCGTTCAGCGTTTCTTTTTTTTTATTGTGTCACAGTGTAGCTGATGTTGCTGCTTAATTGAACAAACTGTTCAATGAATTTAGTAGACGCTGCGTCCATAGCCAGAGCCATAACCACGGCTGGGAGCGTTGTAGCTGGTGTCGATCTCATAGCCGGGAACGGCCAACTGCCTGTAGTAACCTGGGCGGACGGCGCCACTGTTGGCAGCAGCAGAGGCAGCAGCACGAGCACCCGAGGGATTGGAGTACAGGGGCTGGGCATAGGAGTTGCCGCCATACGAGCCGTGTCCGTAGGAAGGCTCCTGAACGTAAGCCAGACCTCCATAGCCACTGCCATATCCACGGTTGCTACCGTACTGATTGGCATTGATCACGGCGAAGAGAGCGAGGGTGGCGAAAGCGAACTGCATAGAAGGAAGAGTTCAAGGATTAGTTGATTGTCTCCTGGTGGCAATTGCTGGGATTACTTACCAGGAACTTCATGTTGAATGTTTAGTTTTGTTGGTTGTAGTAATCAATGAAACTATGATTTATTTGCCACCACAGCGCGCTTTTATATGCAAAAAATAAACTGGATATTTATTTACGTGACACTCCCATATATTCAAACAATTAATTCGAGTAACTTATTTTATAATTTTCATAGATTTCATAATTGTACATAGGTCTTTGCATTTTGTATATACTCGAATTGAATTCATATACTTATAAATTTGTTGGGTAACTCGATGTTTCGCTTGTGCTCCGATAAAAGCCACACAATCCCGCCCCTTTATTTGACTTGGCTCGAAACATGCGCTGCCCAGACACAAAAGAAAAAGAAAACAAAAATAAAAAGTAAGTACGAGTACTTTGTGAGTTCTCAATGAACTCACGGACGACGTGTGCGACACTTTTTTGTAGCCCAAATTTTGTACATGTAATGTACTTGATTGAGTTTTAGCTTTTAAGCTTTGCAAATTCCGAGCTGTAATTTGTGGCTCATAGAGTCAGTTATTGGCTGACAATTAAACTGAAAACATGGCCCAAAAAAAAATTATAAAATATAAAAATTTTGTTTCAATAAATATCAAAATCTAACCACCTAGTTATATGTTTTGTTTTTTTTAAATTTTGTGTGAATTGGAATCGATTTGCATAATTTCAATTAACTAACATATTTATGTTTATATTACAGTACATCCATTCATCATAATCTGTAATATTTCTTTTGAGTATTCGTATGATTTCTTCTGTATAAATTTTTATTATACAATAATTATAATATAATTATTATTATTATTTTCGAGACTATTTTTATTATATTTTTTTGCATTCAAATTAAATACTTTTTGTTATTTTTCTTTTCGCACTCTGAGTCGACACTCAGCGTTTTGTCACTAAAGTCAAGTAAGCATAATTTAAGCCAACTTATTTGCTTTTCTTATGGTTGAATCGACCCAGAAGAAACCCCCAAATAAATGACAATAAATGGTTTAGATTTTTTGATGATTTGTTGCTTTTATTACTTTCTAACGCCTTATTGGCCTAACTCTCGAGCATTAAGCTGCGGATTCACTGTTTGGTTTTTAAGTCGCTTAATAGCCGGAGTTTTGGTAGCCGCTCTTCTTGCCAGCGACGGCAGCGGAGGCAGCAGCAGCGGAAGCGCCCTGAGCCTTCTCGGCATAGCTGTGCTGTGGGGCATAGCTCTGGCGGGGGCCATAGGATTGGTGGACCACCTGACGGGGCTCCTTCCAGACCAGAGGAGCACCAGCATTGGGTGCGGCCAGAGAGAGCTTGGCCAGACCAAGAGCATGGCGATCGACAACTGGAGCACCATGTCCATAACCATGTCCGTACTGGGCGTTGGAGGTGTAGACGGCGGAGACTGGCACCTCGATGCTGCGGCCGTAGTTGTTGCCACCATAGCCGCCACCGTAGCTGCTGCCACCATATCCACCAGCTGGGACGATAGCCTTGACTGTCAGAGCGGGCTGCACCTGGTAGGCATAGCCACCAACTGGAGCACTGCCGTATCCTTGACGACCATAGCCGTTGGCCGAAACAGCGGCGATGGCGCAGACGAAAATGCACTATAAAAATTGAATGGAAAATCAGTTGATGTTGCAAGTGAAAGGAGATGAAAATGGAAGTGGGAATGGGATCAGGATGAGCAGACACTTACCATGAACTTCATCATTTTGTTTGGCTTGAGGATTGGGTTAGTTTGTCTTGTAGCAGGTAACTAATGTCGGTCTGTAGCGGCCAGTTTTGTTTATATAGTGAAAATCCAGGCAATGCCCAATGGCAATTCTCGCTTACGTGACGAATATGATGCAAGTTTGGTTTCCAGCAGACGTTCGTCTGTTCTTTGTGTTTTGTGTGTGTTCCCGCTGCAATCTCAAGACGTCGTGCATGCTAAACAACAATGTCGCCCCGAGTCCAAAACTAGCCACTGAATTCGGGCTCGGGTCCAGATAGCAGGCGTCGTCGTCGTCGTCTGTGTTGCGCTTACGCCATCGTCTGAGAGTGCTCCCTTGCCGTCATTATGCAAGCTCATCATCATGGTTGGCTGGATGACTCGTGCGTGCCCAGATCAGCTCTTTACACTGTCAATTTGCTCCAATTTTCCACTTCACTTGTCCCACTGTGTCTGAGCTTGACACTGTTTTTTAGCCGTGCACAATTAGCCAAGGCATTGACTTGAACTTTCTGCTGCGTTGGTAGAATTTATATACAAAAGCAAAAAAATTACGATAAAATTACAATAAAATAAAATTATAAACTATAAACAAAGCAATGTGCCGCACTAAGCACTTTATGGTATTAAAATTTAATAATAATAAAATGCTAAATGATTTGAAATTATTTGAATGCGCTACTTTCGTTCTCAGCGGCATTTCAGTTCAGTTCAGCAAAATTATAATAAGCAACTCAATTTAATTGAAATTTTATGATTTATTTTAGAAACATTTTTTATTTCAAATAACTACTTATTGTCTTACAGCTAAATATTAATAAGTTCAAACTCTTCATAAAGATAAAACATTTCATGTTGCTGATTGAAATCTTAGTAATATAGTAAATGAATTTTTTCCAGCTGATGTGAATAAATAAATCAATTCTTTTAAGATGCCAGGGAGACTTTGAGTGAGCCCTGACTGAGAATGAGAATCAAACCGCCGATTACTCGAGCATCCACAGCTTGTTTAACAACATATTTAACAGAACAGAAGCTGTGCAAGATTGCATAGAGCAGCAGTCAGCGCTTGCCACTCACAAGTCTCTAATCTTGATGAGGGGCACGTCTCGTGACAGCCACGCGACTTTATAAGAGCCGTGCGCCCACTGAGGCCATAACAGAAAACTTAAAATGCCTAGTCTGTGCTTTAAGGTAAGATGTACAAAGTGATGTGTAATTGTTGACATTAATCGATAGTCGAGTGATGCTAATGCTTGATCCTTTACAGATCTTGAGAATTGCCGTACTTCTGGCTCTGGCAGCGATGCAATTAAATGCCGCCAGCATTGTCCAAGCCGAGGAACTGTCTGGCGATTGTCGTTGCCCAAGGCGGGGCTGACTGGGCAGTATCGAATAACTGGTCGAAAACTACAATACAATAAACGAAATACATCAATAAACAAGCCAGGTCAATGCATATGTTGAATTTGAACTGAATAAAATTTTATAAACTCGCTGACGACACGTACAGAGAGCTCAACTTGACTAGTCGTTGTTCGTCTGAGCGCCGCACATGGCTTTCAGCCGGGTTAGCAGCGTGTGCAAATGCTGTGAGCGCGATATTGACGCTGTCGCCGATTGCTGTGCGCCTATGCCATGTTTCCCAGTCAAGGTTTCCATATACATGCGCTTGTACAATGCCGACAGCTGTTTTGGATCCTTGCCGGTTGTTAACAGCAATTTGATGAGCGTTTTCAGCGCATTCTGCAAGCGGCTCTCGTAGAGCGTCAAATGTGATTTGAATTCGTCATCGTCAATATGAACACTGCTGTTAGTATCGATGACGTGGCCAAAAACAAGCTGGCATTGCAAGCAAATCTCTAAAGCCAATTGCATTTGTTTTACCTTCTGCGCAGCGTGAGTGGAAACTGAAGAGAAAAATCAAAAAACAATTGCTTAAAGATGTTGTCTATCAAGTAAACGCTTTAACATACCTTCAGCAAGGAACTCGTGCAACGAAATACGCTCCAGTTGGACGACCAACAAGTCTCGCACCTCCTTGAGGCTCTCCAATATTTGCGTCGCCTTCTCGTAGTGATATTTGCACAGTTGCAATGTGGCTTTAGGCAGCTGAGACAGCTCACAAACACCATAACCACGCAGTTGGGCATAGTGAAAGGAGGCAATGCTGCAGAGGGATTGCAGAGTTATAAGAGAGCAGACCAAGGAAATCACATCCTCTTACCGTTTGTGTATCAGACCCGAACGAAAGCTGTAGAGCACCTGTCGAGCCCCGGCATGCTCCACATCGCATAGACGCAGCGACTTTTGCAGCAGATCGAGCACTTCCTTGGAGGCCTCGGCCAGGCTGTTGTTATCGGCCTCGCTAAAGTCTTGCAACTGCTTGGCGAGCGTGAATGTGGCTGTCGATAGCTCCCACTGCACCAGATCCCAGAGTTCGGCATTCGCTTTGCGTGTGCCTAGGCAGTCCTTGGCCTTCTCATAATTATTAAAGGCCTCATTGTAAAACGTTTTCTGTGTGTCCAGGGTAACGGCACTGCAGAAAAGAATAGATATTAATACGAGTGTAAGTTATCTATTTTTTAAATTTACTTACCCTTCATTGGGCATGGTAATATGAGCACGCAGTCTCATAAATCTGCCCATGTTGCAATAGAGGAAGGCCAGGTTCACGTTATCCTGCACTGTCGTGAAAGCCTCAATTCCCTGACGCAGACAATCATAGGAATTAACAGTCAATGTCACATAAAGTGGCTCCTTTGTAGAATCCGTGCCATCATTTAATATTTCTTCTGTCCCTTGGGATGTTTCAGCTTTGCTTTTCATCAGACTATATTCCTCTGCAAGGTAAGACATTGAAAGAGATTAGTTGTGGATTTCAATACACAAATATAAAACAGATAACTCACCCTGCGCAGAGTACATGTACTTGAGGCCCAACTCATTGCGTACATTGCCCAAGCGACGCAACAGCTCATTGCTCTCCGTGTCCTTGGCATAGGACAATGCCTCTTCGTAGCTCTTGCAGCTAAACAGCATAACTTGCTCCACATTCTTGACGGGAGCGAGACAAAACTGCTCCGTTTCCTCCAGCTCCTGTGTCAGCTCAAGGGAAATTAGACGCGTCGATTCATCCAGCTGCTCATATTGCTGCACATACTCCTCGATAGCGTTCCAATGCTTCGACATTTGAAAGAAACAGTCGCCGGCGCGTCCGAGCAGGCAGCTCTGTTGGGACACCACGTTGGCCATATACTTGTTGAGCACCTGTTGGCAGCGACAGGCCAGTTCAATGGCTTGCAGCGTGCTGCCGTAGCTCTGGGTCTCATAATGATGCTCCGCTAGCGTGGCATAAGTTAGGCAAGCCTTCTCCAGCAGCAGCAGCTTTAGATGCACATTCCAGGAGCCGAAATTCTGTGTATTAAACTTGGCGCTGAGTTGATGATTGCTAACCGCTGTAGGTTTGGGGCTGCTGGTGGTGGCCAGTTCCTTGGACTTGCTACGCTTGCACTTGGTCCTGAAGGTTCGATTTTTTGGCGGCTGAGCTTGAGATTGGGTCGGAGACGGAGACGCAGACGGGGGCGGAACAAGCTTGAGTTGTTCATAGGGCAGTGGTATGGCATTAAAAGGCCTGGCCATGTTGGGATTCTGTTCCTCGTGCAGAATGCGTTGCTTCTCCTCTTGCTTGGCGTGCATTTCCGACTCCTTGAGCTTCTCTTCCTGATTGGAATTAAAGTACTGCAGGCAGGAGATGCCGGCGCTAATGTGTTGTAGTGAAATGTTGCAGCGCTCCACAGTGTCGGCAATTAAGGGAGCTGGTTTCGATTGCTTTGCGTGTGATTTGAAATCCCGCAGAGCATCACAGATGTGCCGCACAGCAACATTGGCCTTGCCACCGCTTTGCTCCGCACTCTGATAGTGCTTGTCATGACCAAAGTCCAGAAGCTCGTCATCATAGCTCTCCTCCTCATCTTCCTCCTCCTCGTCGTCGTCATACATAGACTGGGGATCATTGAATTTGGGCGCTTTTGGATCAATTCCCGCCGGAACATGCAAGTCAGAGAGTATATAATGCGACGAGCTGACAATCTGTGGATATTGCTCTTTGGGCAGCAATTTGATGCAGTTGTCCAGCAGGGCGCGTATGTTGCCCGCCGTCTTGGGACTTATGTGCTCCAGGGTGTTCTTCATGTTGCGTGCCACAGAGTACAGCAGCATGCCCACGGGCACAGTGAAGGGATTCATTTGCTGCTGCTGCTGTTGCTGAGGACGCTCCGCCTTCTCGGTCGCTTTGTTCTGAGCCTGGCAGAGCGTGGTCAGATCGTACAACTTGACAACGTCATCATTGCGGCCTTTGAACAGCCAATAAGTGTGACCCGCCTTGGTTGCATTCGCTTTGAGAAAGGCCAGTATATTCTGTGCCACGTTCCGTACCACCTGAGGTGAAAATTGTGAGTTCTCCAGATAGGGCAAATCTTCAGTCTTGATTATCTCGTATTTCTGCACAATGCCATCGAGATGGTAGCACATGACGACCTCGGGTACATTGCACATCAGGTTGTCCAGCCAATAATCGATGCCAGTCAACACATTGATGGGCTGAGCGGCGTCACGCAGCCGCAGACTGATGCAGGGCCTGTTGGGGCCACCAAAGATGGGCATATCGGTTCCAATAAGCATGCGTATGTCCTCAAAGGTCCACACGACGTTGCGATTGAAGGCATGACTTGACTTGGGATCGGGCACATTCTCATCGATCTTGGGTTCCGGTAGAACAGGTCCAATGATTGGTAAGCTGGCGCGTCTATTGGTCAGTTGCGTGGGTCCCTTGACATCGTAATCCGTATAGCCCGTTTGCTTTAGACTGTGGTACAGAAACTTTGACAGCAAATTCTTTGTTTGCAGCGCCTCGCGCGAACGTTCCTTTAAACAGAAATTGTTCTGCTCATCACCATAGGCCAGAATGTGCTCCAATATAAAGGTGCGCAGCCACTTCCAATCATCATCCGCTTTGCGCAGTAAATACTTCTGGATATCGAACTCGTCCAGCAACAGTGTGTTGCCCACCTTGTGGACAACCATACTGATGGCACTTTGGGCACTATACGGCAGTTTCAGTAGCTGTTTAATGTTCTCGGCATCCGATACGACGTCCACCTCGCCGACACAATCGGGAAACATTTGACCGAGGCGAAAGCTGGCAAAGCCCGCATTCTGATACAGCGCCTGATGCAGTCCATGGCTGCTGTGTGACGTGGTCAGCCAGTTGAGGGGCGGCAGATTCAGGTTGGTGTTGCATTCTAGGCGCTTGAAATGCGCAGGCACTTGAACTGGCGAAAGCTTTATAATTGCCTGACTTTTCACTGCCTCCAGCTCGTGCGGCCCAATGCTGCGACAGGGTTCAATCTGAAAAAAGGATCACCTGCTTAATTAATTTGTAAATATAAGGGAATTAATTTGTTTACCTCTAAATTGCTATCTTCCATTACGTTGATTATTCATTTCCATTCCCACACAAACACAGAATGTTCACGAATATTCTACAAGGTGTGCGTTTGTTATGCCGGCAAACAGCTGTTGATTGAGCAGCCAACCCTGGTACTGACAGGGTTGTATTTGTCTATTGATGAAAACACACACGCAGCTATCAGCTGTTTTCTGCGTTCAGTTTTCTTTTCCCACTGCAAGAATATTAATTTGATATTAATTTAAAATAAAACTAACACAAAAACGCAGCATGCAATTGTTTATACAGATAGCGCTGCTGTGCCTGATCAACACGCTCCTGCCAGACTTTATACGAAACTACGTAAGTGGACCCGGCACAGGAAACCTCAACCTCATTTTAATGTATTTCTATCGCAGCTCAAAGTATCTCGTTTTTGGAAGAGAACCACAACAGACACACAGCAAATGCAAACAGAGCTGGATGCAGCACGTGAGGAACTGGACAATGTGCACAGTGCTCAACATGCCGGCGAATATGCAAAGAAAATAAAAACAATGCGCGCGGAGCGTAAAGTAGCCGACGCTGAGACCAAAATTAAATTGTCCAAGCAAATGGATGCTCTTAAGCAGTCAACCATCGATACAGTGGCCTACTACGTATCCAAAGTCCTCTTCTCACTTGTCGTGGTCATTGTGTGCGCCCTAAATCGCAGCTCACCTGTGATGATCTTCGATCACAGCTTTAGCCTGGCGCCGCTGGGCGGACTTCTGAGCTTTCCCACAGGCGTATACAATGCTATTTCAGTGCCCGCTTGGGCTTTTTCTTGTAATTTTACCTTTAGTTTACTGTATGGTTTGGTAAAAAAGTAATGTGTACGGTATAGGAATTGTAATTTTTGTCTTTTACTGCAATTAATTAAGTTTGACTGTTAAAGTGCTCGATATACTTAGTTTGCTTAGCTTCAGAAGAAAACAAAAACAATTTTAATAACAAATACATAAAACCAGAAATGTATTTTCACACAAAAATAGGTGTACAAATTAATTTCGCTAAGCCGCAGGTGCAAAAACACCTGGCATTCCATTTATTGGCGGGATTTGGTGGGATTTTTAATTAAATCATGTAATAACAATTCACTATCCTACAAGCACGCTAGATTCATACAAGCTATCAACTCTATTTTATCCATTTAAATTGTTAAATTAATTATACTCTCGCAGAATTAAACAATTGCACCCCTGGACCAACTTTTAACCGATAGTTCGCACATTTATATCGATACGTAGATTGCTTATTTTAATCGATTAGCTAATTCGTAAATTCGATTCGATGTACTTATCGATTCTGATGTGATAGGCATATCGATATATTATATATATATTTATTTTATTTTTAATTTCGGGTGCGGAAAACTGCACTTTTCCAAAATAAATTCGACAAAATGGATAAGCTAAATGAAAATACTCGCGAGAAACATCCAGTTAAGCTGGGGGAGATTAACCTTACGCCCATAGTGATAGCCCTGCTGGTGGGATTCATTATTGTTGGTAAGTACGCCACGCCACGTAGATGAACCACAACAACATTTTGAAGATGCTCCTTCTTTCAATTTGCAGCTATCTTTGTCATTTTGAGGCGACGCTCGGCGGGCCGACGTGACTTTCTGCTAACCGGCTTAAGTGAGGCAGGCAAGAGCGCGATATTTATGCAGTTAGTGCATGGTAAATACCCGGAAACCTTCACGTCCATCAAAGAGAATGTGGGCGAATACCGATCGGGAAATGTGTCCGGAAGGCTCGTTGACATACCCGGACATTATCGCGTGCGCGACAAGTGCTTTGAGCTGTACAAGCGCAATGCCAAGGGCATCATCTTTGTAGTCGACTCTGTGACCGTGCAGAAGGATATTCGTGACGTGGCGGAGTAAGGCAGCAAATAGTGGCATATAGTGTCTCTCGTCTAACAACTTTCCCATTGCAGCACACTCTACACCGTTCTGGCAGACAGCGCTACTCAGCCCTGCTCCGTGCTGATTTTATGCAACAAGCAGGATCTGACGACGGCCAAGAGCTCGCAAGTCATCAAGACTCTGCTGGAGAAGGAGCTGTAAGTCTAATATACAACTCAATAATCATTAGATAATTATTTATTATCATCTATTCCCTACAGGAACACAGTGCGGGATACACGTAGCCGCAAACTGCAATCCGTGGGCGATGATGAAGTAAACAAACCCATCATATTGGGCAAACCCGGACGCGACTTTGAATTCGCGCACATTTCGCAAAATGTCCAATTTTTTGAGAGCTCCGCCAAGGATACAGAATTGAGCAATCTCACTGGCTGGATTGATCGCATGTTGTAAATGCTGGCATCTATGAGGACTGAATTACACTATCCTAAATGAAACAATTGATATTTATAAGCATTCAGCGAAGTTCGCTTCTTTTTTGCACATTTTGCTATTTACACTCTCAGAGCTAAAGTCCCACATATGTTAAATTGCTCCTTCCTTGCTTTTACTTCCTCCCTGTAAATCTATATTTAGGTTTATAATGAATTTTTTTATAATTACATTATCTTATCTTTTGAATAAGATATACGAAACGAAATAAACTTTTTTAAATGTTGACAATTCAAGTTATACAAAGCAGTGCTGGCAATCATCTGGAACAAGAAAGTCGAGCTCAATCATTTTTACAGTCTCCAGCTTTGAGAAACAATAAAGCTGATTGAGTAGGAATACTTGTGCATTTATTTACGAAAACATCGTACGTTTTTGAGGCGACTAAATGTCGATTAACAAATTTAATATATGCACATCTGTTTAAATAATTTGAGCATCTGGTCGGTGAACTGCTTCGTGCACTGCTTGCTCGTCTGCTGTTTACAAATGCAGCATAAAAGTATGCAATTCTATTGAATTTAATAACATTTCACATTTTTGGGCGCGCAAATTTGAAATGGAATTTTAAAAAATCAATTAAAAATTAAATAAAAACAATTTAAAGATAAAATATATATAATAGCGAAAAATATACTTTAGTTAAAGTTTACACATTACCAATTTCAGAATGTTTTTCTTTGGGTGAATGTGCGTGTGTGTGTTTGGGTAGAACAATAAAGCCATATGGCAATGCGGTCTGTCGTTGATGAAATTCACAAATATTTATTGCTTGTTGAAGTTTTAAGTAAAATATTATTCAATTGACTTTCCTAGTTTGGTAGCTCTTCGCCTGGAAAAACGGCTGGCGCTTCAATTCCAGTAAAAGAGGAGCAACCAAGTGACCCAGAAACAAACTCATATTCTTCAGTGACCAAATGTTTGTTTGGCGCATGCGCAAGCTTTCAAACCTTTTTCGCGATTTGAAACCTTTGAGGGAGCATTAGCGTTAGCAGCAGGCGCAGCGCAAGCAACAGCAGCTGTTGATAGCTGAACTGTCCGAAAGAACGATCGATCGATCAATCGACCGATCGGCCAAAGATCAAACAGCCGCCATAAAAATCAATGAGCTCGACCTGCGCTCGTCTCCTCTGACTAGATAGAGTTTCTAGGCTGGCTGAATTTCTAAGAATTGAAAGCTTTTATGATTTGCCGAACTAAAGCAAACGGATCACGGGAAGTGGAGCTGGGCGGATGTGTGGCCACTCAATTCTCGTGGTGGCGGCAGCTGCCATCGCTAATGTGGCGGGGCAACGTTGGTGGCATCTTCTTTGACGGTTGAGGAACTCAATTTCGAGGAAAAGCGCGAGGACGCTGCTAACGCTGACTGCCCAATAAACTGCCGAACCGTCCAAGAGATTTGGTTTCTCTATTCTCAAGTCAGGCCAATTGGCATTTGGCATATTTATTAAATTTAGAAGAAATCATAAAACGAAATTTGAAACTTTATCTTGAAACATAAATAATTTACAGTGTGCAATTAAATTTAGTTACTATAGATATAAACATAAAATATCTAAATTATTAGAATAATTAAAAATACTTGTTATTATTAATGAAATATTGAGAGGACGCATTTATAAAATATCTTTCTATGTGGATAAAATGGTATTTACTCCGCACTTAAATTATTAAAATGCTGGAATCCCAGAGTAATTATTTGTATGCAGTACCTTAATCTGTTAGTTTTAATTTACACAAGTAAGTAAGCGCTAGAAAGTAATTAATAAATAAAAAAATTTTGATGTCCCATTGAAATTCATGCTATTTTCTAAAGAACTGATTTCCCTTTGTACTTGTTATTAATTGTTTTATTCAACCCCAAGCGTTCAGTCTGCACTTCTCCAGTTTCAACACCCTGCACCTTAAACGATCGCTTCCTGAGTTCCATTTCTGCTCCTACACAGCTGCTGGATCGGGCTGCAGTCGTGATTCGGTGTCATGTGCATTGGAGCACGTGCTACACTCGAAAAAAGGGGCCTCAAGTGCAGCCAGACTTTGTACATTTTACAGCTGCAGACAGACAATGTTCGATGACAATGGGCTCCATATGTTTGAGACACGCTTTAGCCAAGCGGAAGAACGACCGGCGCGACGTCTCCGTCTCCGTCTGAGATGTGGTCAGGTCTGGTCTGGTCTGTACTTCTGGCCTGGTTCTTGGCGCGTACACAGTAGCTGCAAATTAAGCACAGCTGATTAGGCAGACAAATGCAACAGGCGTTTTTTTTTTTGGAGGGAAACAGTTTGAAAAAATCTGATATGCTTGGCCAGCTCCGATTACCAATTGGCCAAAAGCAGTGCTGCAAGAATTCAGTGGAAGACCAGACAAGTTGCGCATTTTTGAGGTTAACCTGCGTGTCCTATTGAATTACGGCAGTGCCAGACCGTTAGTATGGATGGACAAAGCCTTAGCTAGTTGACTTGACTTGACTGGGCAATAAATCTGCGCTCCTCATTTTTTATTTAACTTTTTTCTTATTTTTTAGAAAGTAAATATGCGATTTATGTACTCAATGGTCGATGGTAACGGGCGTGCGACTACAACATGGATTGGGAATGGTTTGGATCGATGGTTTGGTTCGTCGAAAAGATGTTACGAATATGGATCCCTCCCCTTGGATATTTTAATAAGCCTGCTCCGCAATTATGCAGCTTGGAGGCCAAACGAAGAAGAAGCGGGTGCCCAGTTAAAGTTAAAGTTTTTATGTACACAGACCGCGACGTTTTGTGGGTTTTATGATGGCAACGGGGCAGACGTGTGTGCTGAGGTGTTGTACACCACAGCACCACAGCACCACTGTCTTGCACATATGCAATTTATTTTAACACATCGTTAAAGCTCAAAAAATAAATCTTGACGCGCCGGACACTGCAATTATCACCTCTGCATAATCAGCAGTGCAACAAGCATTGAAGAAGCAACAAGAAGGCAGCTCGAACAACGAGAGCAACGCATGCCCCCCGGCTGAATAAAGGCCGTACCCGTACCCGGCTCGAAAGAGACACCCGAGAGTTGAAGTACGAAGTGAGGCAAGAAGTGAAGTAAAGTGAATTGGAGCTGCGACAGCTGCCACAACAGCAGCAGCCTCTGTTAGCTTTCATTTTTGGCACTGCCCGACCCACGCGGCCCTTGTCGGCTGGCCAAGTGTGAGGACGGACTATGTATGTATGTATGTACTCCATACTCCACATAATGGCAGTCCATTTAGCACCTTGTTGACGCGGCATCTAATTAAACGCCAGTCGCCACTGATGCACTGATGCAGTCTGAAGCAATTTTCATGTAACGCCAAATTGTAGCGCCTGGCCATCACGATGCAATGATCATGATTTCAGGCAGTTGATGGAGACTCAAGTCTCTGGGCTGTAGACAGAAGAATCCACCAATTGCTTGTCATCAGTGTTCAGTTTGATTTTTGACGCTCGACGTTCGCTTTCAACAAAGACTTTCTCATCAGACTCGCTTTTAGCCCAATTGATGATTATTTCTGATTTCGACGCATACAATTTCTTGATTAATTATAATGCGGTCTTTGCTCCAAGACCCACCAGCAGCTGTTGCTGCTGCTGCGAACTTTTGTTGCCAAATTGAAGCTTTGTTGCCCATAAACGTTTCTCATGACACGAACCGCAGTCTGGGGGCATGCATAATTATGGGTTAACTCCATTCCAGGAGCTACAGTAGGGACTCTGTCTACGGGTAACTGCTCTTCTCTCCTGTGCGTGCTCATATCAGTTCGTGAGATTGTTTGCATTGGCTTGGAATGCGCAGGCAACATGCTTGGTAACTGGCAACTGGAAACTGATACTGCCTGCTTTTCATGTCAATTCCACATCTCGCACTGCTTCATTAAGTTTATTTTTATAGGAAATTATATTTAAATGCAATAATTTGGGTGCTACCGTAATGAAAGGGGCTTTTTTAGGGCACACAATGGACCACATTAAGTTATTTCAAGGTCAGGCTTTTATAAAACTTTTAATTTCTTTTTGTAGCAAGCTCTAAACTTTGGTGTGCTTTCATTTTTGATTGGATGATTTTAGAATTGACCTAATGCTAATTCGATCATTTTTTCATATTCTCAAGTTTTTTTTCATTATTCCTTTTTTTATAATTTTTACGACACATAAAATTTAAATATATAGTTTTATTCCGTAAGCTCTCATGTGCTTTCAACATTTGATTGGCAAGCTTTAAAGAATTTATCTAACGCTTATTTTGATATTTATTCACATTCTAAAACTTTGTTTCATTATATTTTGAATCTATTTCTAGCATTAAATTGGTCAGCTTATCATTTTTTACTTGTTTTAAATAATAATATTTTTGTTTCTTAGCTGCAGTTTGAAAGCTCTGTCAAATGTGCTTTAAAAGTTGCTTATCTAATGAAAACTTCTCATCTTGTAAGACTTAGCTAACTAATGGTTCTTGGGCAATATTGATAATCGCAGCCATTTATTTGGATCCACCTCATCATAATCCGTATTCAAAACGATGATCTCTCTTTATTTTTGCATACTCCCCTGCTAACGTGTGGGCCATAAACAAGTGCGGCCTCCACCATCTAAATGCAAATGCGCAACAAAATTACCTAAACACGCTCCACAGGCCAATCGAAGGGGAGGGGAAGGTAGGCGAGACGGAGAGGGAGGTTACCCCTTGGCTAAACGGGTACGATATGGTTATGTTAGAGGTCCATCGTTGCGGCACGCTACTGACTATCAAAGGCTTTTGACTTTGGCAAATTAATCAACAGACAGTCGGAGACGGAGACGAAGACGATGACGAAGACGACGACGAAGACGGAGTCGCAGGTGGATGGGAAAGGGCAGGGAACCGGGTAATTCGTCAGTCCAAAGCACAAAATTCAAAGCAAGTACAGACATTTAGTACATATAATATCTATTCGACTGAGTGTACTTGTGTGTGTTTGAGTGTGTGTGTGTGGCGGTCACACTTTTGATTTTCTATAATTTGAGGCTTGGCTTGGATCGCTGCTCTGCCAGCCGAAAACATGCGCGGTCAGTCGTGTGCGGCGTAAGGCAACCAAATGTATCGAAATGTAACCGACCGATATAATTGCGTTTTTTCGTGAATATACATATATATTCATACTCATTCACACACATTCAAACATGGTTGGCCGAGCGACACGCGCAACAGGCTTTTTCATATGTAAAGCACATGATTTTCCAATTGGAAAATTAGTCGTGTGTGTGTAAGTAATAGTCTTAGTCAGCTGTCCATATACATACATATGTATGTAGGGGGTAGAGGGGGTGTGTGTGGTGGGGTGTGGGAACGACCGCTTCAATTCAATAGCAGCGCACGCGTGGCCAGCCCGGCATAAAGGAGGCGACAAGCGAGGCGCAACCAAAGCATCAAAAGCAACAAAAGCCAAACCATTGCAACGAATGTTTTGCCTGAGCAATTATAGGCCCCTTCCAAAAATCAGCAAGTTGGCAGCACCAAATATAAAAAAAATAAAAATACTGTGGACCACACACAGATACAGCCTGGTCAGATCCTGGCCCTGTGCTTCTAGTCCATGGCAAATCGCATTGGGGTCGGCTAATTGGGGATGCGGTTTTAAATTTTTTGTTTATTTTTTGGAGCCGCTGTCCATGATTAATGCGCCCGCGACAACGTGTGAGTTCCGTATGAAGAGCAGCAGCAGCAGCTAAAGAAACGACAGCAAACATAAAAATGAAAACGAATCTCATGCCCACCCAGGTACAAGGCTTTTTGGCATTGGACGCTCTGACCACGCGGCCGAGTCTCTGAGAGGTACGGGCAAGAGCAGGGGTCAGGGGCAGGTAGTCCAGTCGCACGCCAGACACAGACGACGATTGATGGACTTCACACGTTGCCTGGCCAGAAAATGATGGCTATCGCTCTGGCACACATACGGCTCACAGCTTGCGGCGTTGTGTGGGTAGCTCATCAGTCAAATTGGCTGCAATCTCAATCACTCTCTCTCTATGTGCCACAGACGTCGCAGAGGCAGAGGCAGACCCAAAAGAAGACGACGACTGTGCAATGTCAAAAGCCAAACAAACCGACACACAGAACGCAATGTCTTCAGTTCTGAGCTGCTGACCAGGGATACAGACATGCTTTCTTACAATGTACTGCAATTATCAGAAAGATCGTTATGTGTGTTCATAATTTTATTATAAGAATAAAATCTAGCAAAATGTTGACAGTATTTTGACCGTTTAAATGGGCGTAATTTGAAAAAATTAATTAACTGAAATATATAGAAACAATAGAAAAAATGTATAGACACAATAAAGAAACAAAAAAATTGTACTAAAAGGGAAAATCCTAAATGCACCCGAAACACAGGGAATGTTTAATTTAAGTGATATTTTTAAATAATTTATTTTTAAACATTTTTAATTTGTTTTTAATAATAATTCGAAACAAAGGGACTTTGTAATTTTAATGCTTTTGTTAATTAATGTTAAACATTTTTAAATTTTTTTTTTAAATATTTATAAATTACTTTAACATACTATGTGTTTAGAAAATGTATAAATCTAGCAGAAACTTATCTAAAATGGCAACAATTTTATTAAAAATAAATACTTTTTTGTTTTTAAAAATATATTTCAGTGCAGCAATAACATTTTTACTACTTTTTAAAATTTTCAATACCTGCTTTGTTGCTCAACCAAAAGAATTGTGCGTCCAGCCCTGGTCTCGAATGCTGACACTTGCACAAATTATGTGGTAGTCATCATCATCGTCCAACATTGGCGTCCTGCAGTTAGTTGCGCCGATTTCCGTTTGTCTCGGCCTGAGTACAACATGACACTAATTAAGTTCTGCGGTTTGTGACCATTCCCGTTCCCGTTCCCATTCCCGTTCCCGTTCCCTTGCCCCTGCCACTGTCCCTGCTGATCTTTCCCTTGCTTATTCGCTGCGCCTTGTCACTGCGTGGCTTGCGTGTGATTTGTGTCGTTTATTTGTTTGGATCGGGTGAGGGGTGAGCGGGATTGCTTTGAATCTTTGCCGACATTAAGCAGTATTCATTTTTTGGGGTTTTATGTGGCATATTTGTTCGGTTAATATGTAAAAATCAGAGGCATTGCCAAAGCATTATGTATTTTCATTGCCATGTGGCCATACCGTCAAATTCACTCAATTGCAACTGTGCTGTGCTGTGTTGTGCCAAGTCTGTCAGACCTTAATTCCTTTTTACGGTCATTTTAATATCCATCAAATCGCATCGCTGATTCGCAGCGTTCTACGCTCGTTGGCTTCTCCTCCAAAGAAGACTTTTAGCATTTTGCTCTGTCGATGAATGTTTCATTCGGCTGATTTGTATGTTTCGGCTTAAGGTTTACATATGAGTACACACTCACACTCACACACATACACATATCTGATGCGTGTTTTGTTGCTATCAGTGGAGCGTTAATAGTAGCACAATGTATGTAGTTAGTTGGCCTGTAGTTTGAAAGCGAGGTTGCCAGGCAAGGGCTCGAGTTGAGTTGAAGAAGGCAATTGCATAATGTATAACCCAGAAGGCGATGCTACTTAATGATATGAACACAAGTCGGCAGGTTGGCAAAAAGGGTCTGCGATCTGAATGACTTGGCAGGCCCAAGTGCCATGAAGTTTTTAGGCAACATCATCGCCTATTATTAATCATTACACGAATTTCTATCAAGTCAAATGCTTCGGTCAAAATAATTCACAAGAAACTATCCATATATATTAATTACGGATCATTAATTTTACTTAACTCACTCTGAATGATTAATAAAATACAGATTTAACAGAAACGGAATTAAAAATAGACCAATTGCCCCAAAAAGTATGCTAAGTTTAAGACAGAAAGATATTGCTGCTTCTTCTTTTTTTCACTCTTCCTCTCTTCTCATTCCTATTAATTTATCTCTTCCTCTCTTCTCATTCCTATTTACGTATTCATACAGATTAAGCTCATTGAATCTCTTACCTGGTCACGCTCAGCTGATTATCACGTGTTTAACTTATCAATGACACGATCATTCAGAGTGAGATCGTTGCCATCACATATGTAGTTACAGGTAGGCCTTAACTATAATGCGACTACAATTACAAGTATGGAATATAATAAACAAAATTCCTAAATAGTTGTTGGCCAGAAGCCGAAGCAACACATGAATTTCTGAGCACGTTTATTTGCCACGCTGCCACTCACTGAGTCTATTTTTTTCAGCCACAAGCCAACTGGCAGCCAAGCATGACAGACGTACGCGCCACCAAAGCTAATTTGGTGGTTCAAAACCGTCAAAACGGCGACAAACTCAGCAGCCAAATTGGGTGGAGCGTGTGTCCAATTCGAGGCTATAACAATTATATAATTTTAGGTCTGATAATCTTGGGCATAAATTGTCAATTAAAAAGATTAATACATATTGAAAGTGAAAACTATTTAAATAAATAAATGAATTAATTAATTTAAAGGTTAAACAATGATCATTGATCATAATGGCATGAATCGAAATTTAATAAAAAATAATTTACCTCAGAAATTTAACAAATTTGAAGGTTGGATAGAATTGAAATCCGCATGAAAATAGGGCAGTATTTGATAAAGTTTTGAGAGTTTTAAAGATTATGTAAAAATGTAAAAGGATAAGTATAAAGAAATGGGTTAAAAAGGAATACACGACTATACCAAAAGTAGTATACCTTTGGATACATGGTTTTACATTTTTAAACTTTTTTTATATAAAGAAAACAAGATAGAAAAGGCTTTGTTTACTTAAGGGCGCTTCAGACGAGCACTTTTTCACCGACACTTTTTGTCAAAAAGAGATTTTTTCGTGTCCGTGTCGCTCACTATTGCTGACCGATGGAATAGAACGTGTTCTATTTAGATCGGTGAGCGTCGGCTTTTCACCGACGCTTTGAAATTTTGTGTAGCTACACGACACGGACAGCTTTTTGACAAAAAGTGTCGGTGAAAAAGTGCTTGTCTGACCCGACCTTTAGCTTATGCACATTTAAAAAAATTGGTAATTTTTCTTTATAAACTTTGCGTCTTAGCCTTACAATAGGATGCACAATAGGATTTATCTCTCCGTTTCACACTCGCTTCTTAGACTATATCTTTGCACATATCTCTTTTGACTGGCATCCTCTGGCTGAACGCTTGAATGAATCATACTTACGTTAACAAAGTTGCCCAACTCGCCGGCAGTTGGCAGTCAAGCAAGACAATTCGAATTCCAGCCAACGTTCATTCCCACACTATTGAAATATTTCGCATAAATGTAGTTGAAAAATACAAAAAAAAAAAATTATAATAAAAAAATAAAGATTCTATATGGAAACCGACAAAGCACAAAAAATTAGCTGCAAGATGTGAAAAACGCTACAAATGCACTTGCGGTTGCCATTTACGAGCTTCAAAGGGTTTCCCCCTTAGCAACCTATTCACTCCTCAATCTCCGCGGCCTCGTTCGCCATCCACAGATTAGTTGGTGCATAACTCTCGTGTCTGGAGCGTGTGTCCACCAATATCTGAGTATGTATTTCGCATCCGCGTCTGGCAGCCATGTGCAACAGTAAGACATACATACATTTGAGTACCCGTACTCGTACGAGTATTCGTTTTCGCATATGCAAATGAATGGAATAACCGCGTCAAAGCAAAACCGCCGCCAAAAAATTCGAGGCGCATGCGGGAACAACAACTTTATAAAGACTCTCTTCTAGCGACTGTCGACCGTCTTCCTCTTAGTCTTCTTCTGGATCTTCTTCTTCGTCTTGGTCTTGAATGGGTCTTCGATCTCCGCCTCTGTCTGCGGCGTGAGCGGCTTGTTAGCTGATTAGCTGCCGCCTCTAACAAATAAATTCCATATAACGCCGGGTCCGCAGATATCTGCAGTCATTCGCAGGCTTTGCTTCATGCATTAATTAATAACATCCGGCGCCCCAAATCAGAGAAAACATTAAGACCAGCCTGATTAAAGCTAAACGACACTAGAATACCCTTGGAAATAATTCGCTTGTGGGCATAATTATATTTACAAATAAGTCACAAATAGGAAAATTTGTATAACTGTCATTTATGTATATAACGCTTCAATAGGAAATAGAAAAATTTTGGTTATCAATGAAATAAGATATTATTATTAGAAGGTATTGAAACTAGTATAGAAACTTGTGACTTACTTTATTTATATTTTATTTAAAAATAATAATTTAATTTAGAAACTTGTGACTTACTTTATTTATATTTTATTTAAAAATAATTTAATGCCCAACTTTTAGCCAACCCATTGATTGCCTTTTAAGGCATATTAATAAACTTTCATTTGATATTAATGTTACCAACTTCATCTGTTTATAAATATGCCTCAAGCTGTAGAGAAGATTAAGAATTGGCAGCTTTTGGCAGATAAGAGCAACATTTTTGGGGCCTGTTTAATTACCCGACGAGGAGAAAGAGTGAGAGCGAGAGCGAGAGCAAGAGATCGAGATCGAGAGTTGGCACACATGGTGGTCGCTGCAGTTGGCCGACGGATGCCGCAGGAACAAACAGTTTATCGCTGGAATAACATAATTTCGCTTTTGAGATGCTGCTGCAGCCGTTGGTTGAAGATGGCCGCAAATCTGCGCCCAAAAATTGAGCAATTTGAAATTCAATCAGTAGCTGGGAGACTTTGCCTCGAACTCAGCCCCAGGACTTTGGTCTTTACTTGACTCGACTGGACTGGACTGGACTTGAGTCGACTCGACTCGACTCTCCTCACAGGCAAATTATAGTAATTGAGTGCGCCGCGGCGACGACGACGACGGCTGCAAACTGCAACTGCGATGCTGCAAGCGGCACATGAATGGACTGTGACTTGAACTGGAAGCTGGACCTGGGCCTGAGTTGGGTCTGGAACCGCAGAGGCAGCGTGACTGTTGGCGGTCGCCCCACACGAGGTCGCCGCAATGCAACAGACACCGAATGGTCCAAATATGGAAATGAGTTGCAGCCCAAAACGAAAGCTTACTCAATGGGCCACCAACGTTGGAACGTTCAACCAACCAACCAGGTGCCTCCAATGTCAGTCACGCAATGTTGCGGGTCTGCACCACATTCGATGATCCTGATTGCGGTTGCTTTCATTCAATTCCATGTCGCTTTTTATCGGCAAGGTCGGAGTAAGGCAACTAGAATTGCAGGGGGAAGAACTGGGTCAAGTTTATCAATTCGTTTGTCTCCCCGATAGCGCATTTATCTATTAACTATTCACTGTTTCTGTGTCTGTTTCTATTTCTATTTCTATTTCTATTTCTATTTCAGTTTCATTTTCAATTTCAGTTTCAATTGTCTAGGGCGGGGTAGGGCAGGTCTTGTCTCTGTTGTTTATCAGTTTTATGGGCCAGCTTTCGCATGATAATTATGGCCTTGTGTACACACTGTACACGCGTCGCATCGGAGTCAGCCCAATTGTTGAATTACCCCATACTCTCCTCCTTCCCTATATGTAAATGATTCTGTTCTCTTCTTCCTCTCTTTCCGTTTTAATATGTTTTCGTTTTTCGCCAACGCAAATATTTGCAATTTTTCCTCGTTTTTATTGCCTGTTTTGTGTAATTTTGGAATATTTCTGCGTGGAATTTTTCATCTTGGCCGATATTGTTTATGGTCTAGACTTTAGACACAAGAATATATTCAGTCTGGATGTCCGGTTTGTTGCAATAACAAATATTCTTAGATTGATTTACTCAATGAACTCGAACTTTTTCAATATGAAGCATGGAAATAAAAGCAAATAAACTAAAATACTTCAAAATATAAAAGGGACGGTAAATAATGGGACTAAAGAATTATAATAATGTTTATTAAATATCATATTATGTGTCAAATAAGTCCGTTACATTTTTATAAATTTAATATATAAGCTATAACATTATTAAACAAACCTTGCAGAAAAGTGTTCGAAAAAAAAAACCCCAAGGCAGAGACCTTCAGACTTAGGCAGGGTACTCGTAAATTTGTATATGAGACCTGGCGGTATTCATTACAGCCATGTGAAATAACAATTAAGCAAACTGTTACGCTGGGCAGCTGTGTTCGAGCTGATCAACAGCCAACACTTCACACCAAACGGGAAAAGAAAGACAAGATACCCAGAGACCCTCTGTATAGAGTACTCTTGTCTGTCTTTGGTTTGTCCCAGTGCCGTTGATGTTTTGGGGCGTGAAAATTGACAACGTAAATTGCGAAAGCCAGCAAACATTGGACTGACTCAAAGGCAGTTGGAGGTGCCGAGGGATCGACACCTGTGGATGGCCAAAATGAGCGGGAAGTTCGGCTTCGAATGGAACTTGGAACTTGGACTGCGACTTCACACTTTCAAAGTAATTTTAACACATTTCAATTAAAATGCAACGCCGTCGAGAGTCGGACATGTGAAATTTAATTAAAAAAAACCTTAAAGGATACCGAAGCGTGGAGCAGGCAACGGTACCTGGGCACGTAGACTGTGGTTATTTGGTGTTGGTGCGTTAATTGAAGGCCCAGACTCAGTCCCAGTCTCAGTCCCAGTTCCAGTCCCAGTCTCAGAGCCCGATTTAGTCCCCAGTCACTCGGTTGGCTCGGGTTTTGTAATGGAAAAGCTATTAACGGCTTGTCATAACAAGCTACTCGTTGAGATCCCGCCGACCAGTTGGCCAGTTTGCTGTTATTGTTTTCGATTTACGACACATAAATCATTAGCTTAATTGATAACCTGACGCTATTTACGATGACACAAATTAGAATTTGTGCGAACAGTTTATGGGCACGTCGGCTGGAATGGGAATGGGACAAAACTTGACTCGCTCACTTCATCACAGAGCTCCACACATTGGGTGTTAATGAAACATAATCAAAGGCATACAATTTTCTTATGTAAATTTTGATGTAAATTTTCCATGCAGCGGGTAACGTTTTTGGAAGCTTTCCGCTAGAATGTGCACAGTTTCCGCTCAATGCCGTGCGCGCTTGTCACGTTTCCGATTCCGAACAATGGAAGATTTTTGTGGCACTATCAAAACAACAACAGAACAACGACAACAATCGATCGTTGCTGGGCAATCATTAAATAAAACGACAAAAATAATCAACGCTGAACCAATTGGACTTTATCAAACACTGATCAGCAGCCAACGAAACCACCGACCCACCAACCCACCGACCCACCAATGTACATGTTGTTGTTGTTGTCGAATCACTCGGGCGACTTAAGGATCACGCGCAGATCGTGTGGCAAAAAGCAACACGTGAATCACACGAAGGTCGCGTGATAATAACATAATTCATATATGTATTTCTATATATATATATGAGTGTGTGTGTGTGTGTGTTTGTATAAGTGTCATCAGTTTGGGGCTCGTGATAAGCACGAACTAGCGCAATATCACCAAAGCTTTTAATAGCCACCAATCCGGGAGCGCGCCCACTTGTGACTTGCGATCGGCGTGCGTACTGATAATGATAACAACAAGACCCACTCGGCTTTACTCTAATCAACCTAGAGCATAGTGCTGTTGTCGTCAAGATTAGCCCACGGAAATAGCAAGGTCCCTACCATAGTTAACAAAATTGAAGGTTGACAAATACAATAAGTATTTGACAAATATTTTAATCAATGATATTTTAGATAGACAAAAGCATTGACAAGTGCAGGGACTTTGCTTTATAGGAAATGAAGTGGCACTCTGATTACGAAAGGCCCAAGAGATCGCTGGCTAACTGATCTCGTTGACACAATTCTGTTTTTTTAATCATCTGAATATTTCAACTAGTTTTTCTAATCTCAACTCAATAAATTAGAGAAGTTCCCAAAAGAGTAAAAACATTTTTTCTTTACTATATATTTGAGTGTAGATCGCTAAGGATCGATACTTTGGGTACTCATTATCTGATCTTTTTGGCATCAAACTACATTTAATATGTAAGACAGAAGTTTCGAAGAGACAGAAGAGAAGAGTAACTGCAGTTCGTTAGAGCATAGATAACTGAGTCTATTGTACACTTAATATATTAAATATATATACACAGTTATATACATATAGTACATCGCACAGTCCACATTTGTACTAACAAGCAAACAAATAAATTTTTGACGCTATGGAAATTTACCCAAACGAAAAACTGGCAGAAATCGCGTCGCCACAGCAATCAAATCACAAACAAACAAGTGCGATACTCTCTCTGCACCTCTCTCTCTCTCTCTCTCTGTTTTTCCCCTCTCTTAGTGAATATTTACATAGTCAGATGCACCCACCATCCCACCCACTGGCGAATTCCACTCACAGTGGGATCGTGCCCGTAAATAATAATGTCACGGTACGAGTATTCATTCCTCGCCAATAAATACCTAAATACAGAGTGCTTTGGTCTGGAGCGGAGGCTGGGGGCAAGTGGCAAATGAACCAGTTTCTAATCAACAGTTATTACAATAGAGAGGGGTGGGTTGGAGCAGGCTAAGTATTTGTTTTTATAATTCTATTGACGTCAAACGACATGGTTCATCAAAACAATTTAAGAATTGAATTAGAAAAGTCTCGAGATTCAACTTTACCAGGCAACTGGGCAATCAGAGAACCTGAGCAAATTGCCATCCACGCCATTCCAAGCTAATTTTGTATAAATATTTATTTATTATGCCGCAGAAATAAGTTATTTTATTTACACGTTTATGCTAAATATCATACAATATTTATAAGTCTGACTCGATACTATTCGCTACGGCAACGATTATTTGTCGCTTTGATAGAGGAATCAATTTTTCAGAAATGTGTAAGTTGTTATTGTTTTTATTTTATTCACCAAAACTTGATGAGTGCTTATGAATATTCATTGGCCATACTGGCGCTTCAAATACTCGTTTGAATTAAGTAGTTACAGTTTTTGTTGTTGTTGTTGCTTTACCTGCGTCACTTTGTTGACGTTACTGGCCTACATTTGAGACTTAAATGATATGATATGGCTTTAATATGTTTTAAATGCAAGGAATTTAAGGTATTTACAAGAAACTGATATGCAATTAAAGAATTTATGAAAAATATTATCTGGAGAACGTTTTAAAATATGAATATGAAAGTTTGAAGTTGGTCTGTGGTTTGATCTAGAACAACTTAAGGAGTCCAAATTATAGTTCATTTTTAAAAGATTTTTGACAAAAAAATGAAACATCTCAGAGTCAGATTTAAAGTGTTGCTTCAAACTAATTATGGTATTATGGACTTTCGAAAAAACACAAGGTCGAGAAAATCAAAGATCAGTATGAAATAAGAAAGAGCCCAACCCATAAAATGATAATTCGCATGAAAATCGGATGCGAATTAATAAAGTTATTGCTTAAGAAAATATATAAATTATAGTGTTATATGAATATTTTATTTAAACCTTTTCCTAATTAAATAAAAGCGATTCCATTGTTAACAATTCTCTGGTACTAAAATTAAATATAAATTTATATTTAAAGCAACCTAAATTTTCAGGTTTTTTATTTTTTTTTCAAACTGAATCTGCTCCAGACAACTTCCGGCTTGGATCGTAGTTTCTTTTTCAAACTATTGCAATGCGAACGCCACAACGAACCCCATAAATCGGGATTTTGCATCAAAACAACTCATCAAGAGAAACATATTCGCACAGAAAGAAAAAATGTGATTCGAGTAAAATAAATAAGCCAAAAATCGGCGAGGGAACACGTCTGGCGCATATTAAGAAGCCATCGACGAGGTGGAGAACCAGTTGAAAAATTAGACAGCAAAAATGTTTCTGGTTTATGGGGAATGTCGCGTGAATTTTTTTTTGGCAAAAAAATATAAGAAAAAGCAAAGAATAATAAAACACATATGCATTTGAAACAGTCAAGAAATATGTGTACCAGGGACAGAGGACAAAGAGAGAGAGAGACAGAGACGGTGACAGCAGAGAGGGACAGGCGACAGACAGCAGAATTATTTGAAACTCGTTTTGCTTTTGCTGCTTTTATTAATCTTAATGAATGTTAAACACTTTTATCAGAGGAACGGCGACAGGCGGTGGTGCTGGAGGTGGAGGTGGTGGTGGTGGTGGTGGCGGTGGCGGCAATGGCAACGGCAGCACGCGTCATTTCAAATGCCATGTGATTGTTGTTGGTTTTGTAAAAGAACCGCAGTATTTACGTCAATAGCAAACGTTCCCTTGAAAGTGCGTTGCCAGGTGTCAGGTGGACAGGTGAGCTGAGTACTTTATTAATTTAAGGCGAAAGGTGTGTGTGTAGTATGCGTAGTCTGCCCCGATTCTGGCTACGTTTTCTGTTTCGGTTACGGTTTCTGGTTAAAGTAGATGTGCCTCTGACTCTGAGTTCTGGTTGCTTGTTACTTTGCCTTGACTTTATCGGTCGATCTTGTCAATATTTGTCAGTCACTTGCTTGTTTGTCTTTATTGCAAAACATCGGAGCAGCGCACTTGTTTAGGAGTCGTTGACGTTGTCGTCGTTGACAGACAGAACTCACACAAGCTCCTAAGCCAAATCGAACCCTCGTACAGAAAAATACTCGTATCAATATTGACAATATATGTATGCACTATATGTGATATTACTCATACGCCTGGTTGGCGCGCCTCCAATCGCATTAGAAGTTGCAGCTAATTAGCTACCTCTGCTGAGCAAATACTCAAACAGATGAAGACGAAGACGAAGACGAAATCGGTAGTTGAAAGTAGTTCACACCTGCCTAATGTCCAGGCGAGGCGGAACACATACACACACATTGCGACTTATGTGGAAATCAAGGCCATTAACATAAATGGCCAATGGACAGCCGCCTGTTTGCCAGGCTACCAGTTTTCGACTCAATCCCAGTCGCAGTCCAGTCTCAATATCTGGACAGACACTGGGACTGCTGATGGCCTGACAATGATCGCAATCGCATCGTGCCTGGCCACACTGCCTTGTATTGAGTTGTTATGGCCAACGCCTTTGTTTGCCCTGCGTTTGCTGCGTTGTCGTTGTTGTTGTCGTTCGTTGTCGTTGTTGTTGTCTCTGTTGTTGTTGTCAGCGTCGTGTGCGGCTGTTGCTGTTGCGAGGAGCCGGTTGGGCCTAAATAAACAACCAGCCCAGAGACTGCAAACTGAAACTGAAACTGGACGCACAGTGGAACCTGCAATGACATGTCTACATAAGATTTATATTTTGCCTAAATTAAACTGACAAACAGGACTTAATGTAATAATCAATCTTAATTAACTTGTGGCAAAGATTAATTTCCGATTTAGCATTAGACAATTTCGAATTAAAAGCATTTAATTTTGGAGTATTTTTTTTAATTTAAATTAAAAAAATAAACATGTATGTCAGGATATTTATAAGTGCAGTAATTATTTAAAAAATAGCATACCTTTACTTTCTTACATTTATTCTTGCTGTTTGCATGCAACAAGAATGTAATTACAATTAACTGAGTTTATTTAAAAAAAAAAATAACATGTGCTTAGACGGCTGTCTGAAATATTAGAAAAATATTGACTATATTATATACATTTTTATGTAAGTTAATTGAGTTTTATACAAATCTATTGCAAAAGAAGTATAACTAGTAAATAAATTATTCAATAATAATTTTAAAATATAAATTCTACAAGTTTGATAGTTGAGTTAATTTCTCAAATTTAAAAGAATTTAAATGAGCTGCAGGATATTTGATCCTATACCACTGTGATCAGAGTCGCCATTGTTATTTCTGATGCTGCCCCTTTTGTTGTTGTTGCGTTGTTGTTGTTGTTGTTGTTGTAACAGCAGCTGCCTGGCCCAGCGCAGCAAATTGTTCAATTACACAAAAGGCTGCTGCTGTTGGGACTGACTGTTGTTGCTGCTGTTGCTGTTGCTGCTGTTGCTGTTGCTGCTGTTGCTGCTGCTGTTGGTGGTGCAATTTGCATTTATGGCGAATCAAAGTGAGGCCCTGGCCCTGTCTGCATCCTGAAGTTGCTGCAGCTCATAATTGCCAGCGACTTGATGCACGTTAAACAAGTTAACACCCCACAGCTGCAGCAGCAACTACCATCAACTGTTGTTTCTGCTGCCGCTACAAGTTTAATTATTTTGCAACGTGAATAATGGCCGCTGCATTAAATTGCATTAAATTTCACATTGATTTTTGTCTCTGTCAATTTAAGCATGGCTGTTGGCTGAAATGCATCTGCAAAATGGCCACCAACAGAGGCAGTGAAACCTCGTAGGACAGTTGCCAACTGACTTATATACTATATACATATGTATGTATGTATTCCATACCATCATTCCAACATGCCATCATCGATAAGACTCTACGCAGCGATAGGACGCGATAGTTGTTGCGTCAATCAATTAACAAACACAGCGATCGCTATTGTTAATTGTTACCAGTTGTGGCCCAAAGGGAAGGGAATAAGGGGAGTGTGGAACATTGTCAGACAGTTAGGTAGGGTATGGTTTACATTTACATGGCAACAAGTCGCAAGTCGCAAGTCGCGACGATCCAATGATCGATCGATCGTTCGTTCGTTTGGTAGCCTTGCAATTGTGTTGTTGTTATTGTTGTTATTGTTTACTTGTCTGTAATTGTTACAGTCGCTATTTGTTGTTATTTATATTGTTGTTGTTGACGCGACTTAAGCTAATTATAGACAAGCACGGCACAAGCTTTGCCCCTTCACACACAGTCCGAGCATTTGCTCAGTCGGCCTACGTGCTTCTGTCTGTGTGTCACACGACCGAGTTGTCGTCGTCGGCGTCGTCGTCCAGAGAATTCTACTGACTACCCCTACTCCCTACTGCACCCCTCCCCCCTTTCGGGTGTGTGTCTGTGTGTGTAGGTGCTGATAAGAAAAACACTCGACTCGTAGCGAGCACAACAAAATAATTATTGATAAAAGGCAGCAGCGTCGACTACCATGGGATATGTACATGTTGCAAACAAAACAAAACAACAGCAAAATCTACAACAAATTCATGGAAAATTTTTTAACAACGCACAGTTCATTGCTTTATATGTGTGTGTGTGTGTGTAATTGTGTGTGTGTGTATATAAATAACAGTTGCTGTTGCCGCCGTCAAGCGCATTCGTCATGGCACACGCAAAAAGTCATGCTCCAGCTAGATAAAAACATCACCCTCTCTCCCGTTCCTCCCCCTTCCCGCTCTCTTCGTCTCCTGCTCCACCAGGCAAATGCTGATAAGCGTTGCGTTCCTCTGTCGCCATATAATCATAATCACAAGCACGAGTTTTGAATCTCATGATTAGAGTCGCATCGTTAAAGGGGGAACGACGAGGGACGATCGTCAGTTTGGGAGCAGGAGGAGCCGGTTGGCGGCCGGGCGGGCGATTCTCCCTCCCTCCCGGTCGCTCACGCACACCATTTCACTGTTTTCTTTGTACTTTGTCTTTTTTTTTTGTTCATTCTGTATTTTTGTATTTTTTTTTATGGCGTTGCTCGTGCTTATCGTGCGCACCTAAAAACGGAACCCAATTGAACCCGGGAACTTGGTCAATTTTTGCAAGTGTTATTGACTCAGTCGAGCTAAAGTCGAGTGGGCTTGGCTGTAAATACATGCTTAGTAGTATAATATATGTGTTAGATAGCCAGCCATCCAGTGGCACTGGCTTCTGGGTGGAGTATTGTATTTTATGGGGGACAGTTGCCAGGTGGGAAACTAATTAGTTTTACGATGTTGGCAGATTATTAAATATAATACATATAAAACAAAAGGCAAATATATTATTTTACACTTCCGAAGAAATAGTAAGATTCTTTAGTGTTATTTGAATAAGAAGAATATGCATTCAGTTATTTACAATACATTTGGTTTTTCTTTTAACTATTTAAAAGTTCAGTTTAAAATTCTAAGAGAGAGTAAAAAAATCGTAATAAATTAAATTTTGTTAAACTTTGAATTTTAAGCTTACAAGTTATAAAGTCAGGAGTATCTCAATAACTTTAGTTGATTCAACAAATTTTGGGGAAATCCCTAAAGTCCCAATTAGACAAAAATGAAGAGATTAAATGAAACTAGGCTGTCATACGAGTATCTCAAAATAAAACAAAAACTTGGTTACAAATTCTTTAAGACGCAGTACAAAATACGTCAATGGCTAGCGTGGAACTAACCCGGTTCTAAAAAAAGTGTAGTAGACCGTATCAGCACTGTGCAATCAATTAACTAATGTAGAACCCCCCGTCTGGGTAATAAAACCCCAAAAAGAACAACTTGGACCCAAAGTTCAATTAAATGTCTGCCATAAAAAATAAACCTCTGAAAACTGAGAACTGCCGTTGGCCCACAAATGTGTTGATTAGCACATCAAGCGAGCCATAGTAAAAATATTAATAATCCACATTAGCTAAAAATAAACCATCAATCATGATAGTACAATGCGACTTAATCTAATCGCATCTAAAACGGCGTCTAGGTAAACAAACTACTTAGTCTGATCATTGGCGCAGTTAATTGACGAAATGAATACTCGGTTTTTGTTGTTGTTGTTGTTGTTGTCGCGCCGACTTTGGTATTTTATATGGCGCCAAAATCTCGCACCAAAGCAACAACTTAAAAATTAAAAAAAAAAAAATTAAAAAAAAAATATGGGGAAAAAACACCTCAAACGTTATCGCAAACAAATTGACATGTTGACCTTAATACAGTGGATGGACTTTGCTATGGGTTACGGATTGGTTCAGTGCCAAAATGTCAGCCTGAAACCTTGTCAGCAGTTCCGCTATTGTAAAGCAACCCTCAGCCCGCACAGTGTGTCATAAACATAAAATTATTTATGATTTAGAACTTAAAAAAAAACGAAGTGAAATTTTGTGTATCTAATTGAAAAGACAAGCTTTCATTGTTCTAACTTTAAATGTCGAACTAAGTCTAAGAAAACCATACAAAGCAATGAATCTTGTAAAGGAAACTTTTTCCAAAAATGAATTTTAAAAGTTGCTATGTTGCTAAGTAAGCAAGTATGTTCGATCATTTACTATACGAACTATAGAAAAGTTAAACCAAATTTGACAAATAATTTAATTAATTTCATTCTTAAGATATTAATTTTTAGAATAAGCAACGCATTGATTGGCACATCTAAAATATGAACTCGTAAACTGTAGTATTTAAAAACCCAATTTTCTTTAATGTTAAACTTCATGAATTGGCGTCACTGTGGGGCGTTAAAGTTGAATGCTTCCGCATGGAAAAAACTGACACTGATAAGTCGAGTGCGGGTAAATAGGGAAGTTGACCCTTACGAGAACAGTGAGCATTTGCCAACATCTGACGGGGCGATAGGAAGTCACCATGACGGTGCTCAAGTGCACGGACTGGCCAATCCCATTAGACATAACTTATTGATATTTATTTCATTCCGAGAATACGGTTAAGGGTACTCTACGAATAAACATTGCCAATTAACTGCTGGCGCTTAGTCAGATAAACAAAGCTGTCAGCGTGAGAGGAACCAGTTAGAAAAGATCTGAGAGTTATAAAACAGCAGATTCAATGGAAATGTTGTTCCTGTTAAACGGAAATGCTTTTCCAGTTGATAAATAATCTCGAGTGCTGAGCTAAGCTGAATGCTGCCATAGTTCCGTTTGAAGCTCTGGGCGACATTTCAACATTAACTCGTAGAATAAAATCAGAAAAAAGTCATCAAAATGCGCAGACGCTTTGATTTATGGCGTGCCATGAATGCGCGATTTATTTTTGGATTTTGATGAGTTTTTTCTATCGACGCTGCGCTTGACCTTTGGCTAAAATAAGCCGTGTCTGGTCGCGCACACACACACACACACACATACACTCTCACACACTCGTACAGACCAACAGCCAATACAAAGCGCTAATGATGATTACTATAACGAATTTGACGGACGCTCAACTGATCGGACTGTTCGACTGTCCGACTAATCGACTGACCGTCGCAATCGGCACGAGCTCGACCAGCACGAGCAATACGCTCAATTGGCACTATGGCTCCTCGTGTTGCGGTACTGATTGTCGACACGCCACGCCCCCTCTCGTTGCTGCCCCCTGCCCCGTGCTGATAATCATCTCGTGCGTCAGCAAAGCTCCAGTCTCCCAGCTCCCCGGACACATTGCACTTCTAAAGCCACGGTAGACACAACCACGGGACTGCGTTCGCGCTCCGGACAGAGACCCATGAAATGCCAGTGTGATGTGCTGTCTTCTCTGTTCTGTTCTCCTCTCTTCACTTCACTTAGTGCAAAGAAGCCGGGCGTCTGCCAAAGAAATGTACATATATTCTTAACACTGGTCTACATGTTTGGAAATTACAATTTAGTACATGAATAAATGCAAAGAAACTCCACTCAATAAACTGCATAAAATCAATGGGAAGGTTGGATAGGTGCTAAAATGCATTTAGAGTGCATGGCAACACGACCATAAATCGAATATACAGGGTCAACTATACGACATTAAGTTTCCAGGCTTGATTATAATATGCCTTTACCTTTCTTGGATAGTCTTATCAGGGAACAAACAGGAATAATTCAACTTATTATTAATACTTGTAGAGAAATGAAGTCGATTAAAATTAGAATAACCCACAGACATTTCTCAATTTAATAATTATTAATCATTAATTATTATTTAGTGATAATAATTAGTAATTATAATTAAGGCAGTTGATAGCTTGTACCAAATAAATTACCTATAATTTGATTGAAAGCTAGATTTCCTTTAAGCTAATTGGAAGTATTTCGAAACGTATACGTGATGAGCACAAACTGTAAATGATCTGGATTTTTGTTGATTAGTGTTATCGCATAAGAGTCTTTAATTCTTAATAAGGCATATTTTCCAAATCTACGGTCAAAGTGCGAGACACACTCACTAATGGGCAGTGGCTCAGTGGTGCTGATAATTTGAGCACCACTCGACTTGTGGCTTTTCGTACATTCTAATTAAGCACGCCATTATGCTCCATTAACCCCCAGGGCAGCAGAAGCAGCAGAAATTAAAGAACAAAAAAAAAAAGAAAAACATATATTATATATAGGAAAAGAAGAAGCAGAAATCCATCGATCGATCGTTCGACGACGACGACGATGTGCGATCGCTTGCGATTTCGCGATCAACTGCACGTCGCCTTGTTTTGCAAATGAGATTTGTTGTTTTTATTTTGTTTTTCATTTACTCTTGTTGTTGCTCTTTACTATTAGCCCCCATTTTGGCGTTGACGCGGACGTTAGCCGCGGCACGTGCCGCTCAATCTTGGCTCGCCTCCCTCGTCTGCCGTCCGTCTGTCGTCGTCTGCTGTCTTTGCACTGTTTGTTGTTTGCAGCTTTTAATATTTATTTTCAGTCGCCGTTGACTTTTGCTCTGCTCATTTCTTTGTCATATTCATTATTATGTTGTTTGTGCACTCTCTCAACTACAGCAATTACTTTCATTATTACGCTATACTCGTTGTCAACGCTACACATTTTAATTGGACAATCTCGAATGCGTCTTAGCAATTTTTCCAATTCAATTCCAATCAATTTTTTTTTGTTTTTTCAGCGCGTGTCAGTTTTGCATTCTTTCAATACCCTAGAAATTGTCAGCGAAGCGTGTGCTTATCTAAAAACAATATAAATAATATAGGAGACTGAATTCTTGATCGACAATTGACAGTCTTAGTTTCTAAGTTTATTTATACAAATGGAAAATAAAAATAGATTTCAAATCTAAAAAACAGATTAATAGATGAAATTTAAAATAGAATAAAAAGTGTAAAAAATATTATGTCTATTGTTTTTTTTTTATTTTCATTACATATCCAACATTTTTATCTTTTATCTAAGAGTAGAGTCTCTCCAAATTACCTACAGAGTATCTTTCAGTCAAATACTTTGGATCACAGCGTTCTCAGTTGTTTTACTTTTTTTCGAGGTTGTGTTGTGAAATTTCTTTTTCGCTCTCGGTTTTCTTTTCATCGTCTTTCACGCCATCTTTTACGTAAGTAAAGTTGGCATAGTATGTGTGTGTGTGTGTGTGTGGTGCTTTGTTATGTAAGTTATGTAAGCGTTGCATTGACTTTGAATTTCAGTGCGAATAAGTTGACAGTGTGCAATTTCACCAATATTTTTGCAATGGTTTTTTTTATCGCTTATTCACGACAGTGATAGTTGACAGCCCAAAACTATAAAGAGCATTACAAAGAACGAAGAAATTTAATAATACTTTAGTTTAATTAAAAAACTTACCTGTTTTTATGTGAAAAATCATTATAATTACGATTGCCATGATTGGATACCGTGTACATATAAAAAATTTAGTTTTTTCTATATTCTTATACAATTTTTAAAACTCTTGCCGTCAATTTTTAAACAATTAATCCATTAGCAATTACTTAACCTGACCAATCAGAGAGAGTCAAGGTAAGTGCTTTCAAATTCGTCATAATACGGTTATCCCCAACTGAAAATGTCGCTTCATATTTCATTTTTCACGATGGTATCAATAATTTTCAACAACAACTATATATTTATAGATATATGCGTTTATATTTATTTAGAACAAGTTTAAAGAGTGACATAGTCATGGCTTATGTAAGCGGGTGAAATTAAATCTGACAATAAAAAATAAAACACTTCAGAGATATGACGATGTTTTATGGGTTATGTAAGCACATTGACCAATTGGCAACATCAACATAATGGCCACAAATTTATGCTTAAATAAGTTTGCTTTAAGCTTCGCTTTATTTGTTGTTGTTGCTGCTTTTGCTTAAGAACGTGCTGCGTTTTGTATGTATGTATAAGTGTGTGTGTGTGCACAACAACAATGAGAACAAAATAATAACAATATCTGAAAGCTGGCCAACGACTTGGGATGGGTAATGAATCGTAATGACCAAAACGTGCCACGATTCGCGTCTTCAGCGCATTTTTTATCCTTTTTTTTTTTTTTTTTTTTTTTGTAAATTTGAGAATTAAGCTGGCAAAATAAGAACAATTCATCTAAAGCTTCGCTTCAATTTGTTCACTTCAAAGCTTGTCAGTTTCAGTGAGCAAATAAAATAGAACACAGATACACACATACAATCATATATTTACATATTGTAGATAGTTTGATTTATGAGGCATTTTATCGAAACCACACGAGCTTGTTTGTTGTGGGGAAAAACCGAAGCATGTGCAAACACAGCGTCGCGTCGGTGGCACCTGTTGCCAGTTGGTGGGTCGGCTGCTTTGACTTTAACATCAATCAAGCAGCCACACCCACACCTACACCCACAACTACATCCACTCCCATTCCAAATGCTGGTGGTGGTGGTGGTGCACTAATTGACAGAACGTCAGCATTAAGTGGAACCACAACGTGACAATTGTGGCAATATTTTGCTGCTCTATATACGGTAGAACCTGCCTATAAAGCACTTGTAGAATAGTTGAGGATGTATAAGATCATTAGATATAATCTAGATGCATTTTAAGTAGCAGTATGACTTGAAATTACCTTTGACTTAGACGTCCTACATACTACTTTATTTTCAGTAGACTTTTAAATGATTAAGACAGGTTCAACATTCCCCATTCAGTTTTAATCTTTAGAGCTTTTTCTTAACCTCTTTCCCAATTTTGTACTTTTTTTTTACATTTTATCCGTTTTTATAAAATGTAAAATATTTGTTAAAAAATATTTGTATTCAATTCCCAACAAATAAATATTTTTACTAAGAAAAATAGTTTGTATAACCAGAAAGTGATATTTAACATTTGTATCGCCTTCTTATACACTATTCTCTCTAAGCAGTTTCCACTGTATCTATTTCTAGCCACATTCGTTGATACCGAATATGGCAATCATCGGGAATGTCGCCACAAATTCCGCGGAAAAAACACCGTGTGAATTCAGCTGCTGCAGTCGCGTGGACAATGACAATCTATGACAAAAGCGCCGCCGACAACGACGCTGACTGCGCTGTCCGCTGCCGCTGCCGACTGCGCTGCTGGCGGCTCACGCGCTGAAAATTGCTCCAGTGGCGCGTGTGTGGCTTAAAGTGCCCCGCCCGCTGCTGCGGTGGCTGCTTCGGCTGCCGCTGCTGTCGGCGCGACGTCTCAAGCTAACTGGTTTTGGCTTTTATATTTGTTGCTTTTTTATGTATTTTCATTTTTTTTTATTATTATTTTATTTTATCTTTAACTTTAACTTTTGTTCGTTGTTTTGCACACGCGCGCGTTGCTTCTGCCGCGTTGTTGTTGTTGTATTTATAATTGTTGTTGTAGTTGGCTTTCTTTCTTTTCATGGGGGGAATTCCAGACAACGTCTAGAGCACTTAATTGTGGCTTCGAAGCTGTTGGCCAAACAAGAACCAGACACAAAACGAATCTCAACTAAACTTGAATCAATTCAAGTTTGAATTGAGCGGTGACAAACGGCGCCACATTTGACAAAAAGCCAATAAAGTCAACTTTTAATAATTTTCATATTTTATTCTCAAGAATAATTTATTTTTACACTTATCAAACTAGCTAATACTCGTACGAGACGATCATTTCCATGCAAATTTGAATACTTTAATCTCAGGTTTTATTCACATTTTTAATTGAGTTAAAATACGCTATAAAGTACGCTTTGATTGCTGTTTAGTGTAGCTCAAAGTACTATTTTTTATTGCATGAATCATTGAGTGTAAAGCAGGATGACAAAGTCTACAGTTCAGTTGTCTGACATGCTACACTTAATTGAATAAAGTTGAATTCAGATCACCAGAATAGTTATTATTTAATACAGTTTCAGATATGACGAAATTGCATAAATTAGTAAGAGTTCTATAGAATGAATTACGAGTTCAAGTACGATTGTATGTATGTTTTATCAATTCAAGGAAATAATTCATTTCACTTGTTAAATTTAAATAACCGAATTGCTTTATTCTTGTGAAATGTGTAATTGGGAATTGGTTGAGTCATCTATAATCTATAACTTTTGGACAAATCACAACTTGCAGTCAAGTTTGGAAAATTTAGCAATTGCATTACGTCAACATTTTGTGGTCATAACAATGACGTCGACAATGTACTTTGGTACTTCACTTTCCACGACGATTGCGCCGACAATGACGATGTTGAGCTGATAAGAAAGTCTTTCAACTGCGGCAGACAATCAGTCATAACACGCCACCTTATCAGCCTCTACTCGACTCGTATGGCAATAGCCCCATTCGTATGGTGAAATACTGCAGGGCACGTAGACGTCTTCGTCTTCGTCTTTGGCTTCTCGGCTTCGCCATTGCCTTCCTTCTGGTCGGATGAGTACGTGTTCGTAGAGTCGTATGTGTTTACCTCTTATCAGCTTTTATTTCTTGTCAGAAATCAGCCTAGCAGCAGCATTCGCTTCTTGCTTGTCCCCCGCTTCAACTCTGATCCTCCTCTAAGGGCTGCTACCAAGTCAAAGTATTAGTTAATGTTTCTATGTGACCCACATCGCTACTTTTGATTAAATCTCTTGACGTCAGTCCCTGTTCCGGAACTTCTTTGTATTGGCGTGATCATCGTATGCATGTGATGCATGTGATCATTATTAATATATAGCTAAACATAACATGTGTCCTATTCGCGTCGCTTAATCACTTCTGATAAGATCCTATGACCGATAATAGAACATTGCGGAATTTTTAAGGGGCTCGACTCATTTCCGGATGCATTGTACAGAGAGCGGATATCGCTTACAGCAATTATTTCAGCGAAATTTCTTAGAAATACAATCTTTTTATGTGGGTAAATTTATTGCATCAGATTTATAGTTAGTAGGAGATTTTCTTAAAATAATTAGTGCCAAGGCGATTCTCGAGTAAAGTTTTTAATTAATTATTGATAATTTAGAATATTGCTTCCTTTACAATTGCTATAACACTTACAGAAGAATTTCAAAGGTAATTAGTGCTTATTCCGAAAAGTAGAAAAACTATTTAGAGGCGTGTCATTTACTTGTCTCAATTTCCTGCCTCAAAGCTCTATCATTAGCCTCAACACAAGTAGTAAAAATACATTATGATTGGTGGGAAATCGATGAAATTAAGGTATCAATCATATGATTAGGCCCCAAACAATGTGAGCATATACGAATGGAGACCCTCATTAGACTGTCATTCGTTGTCATGAATGCAAAACAACAATCTGATTATATCAATATCCTATAAATAGACCTCTTGAAATTCCAAAAATAAATTGCAATTGTTGAAAACAAGCAATTCTCAGAAGAAATGAGGCCAAAAATACTCGCAAGCAAGTAAAGCCCTCACAGATATGACAATTTTTCCATGTGCTAATGAATATATCATAATGAAATCTTATCAGGTGTTAAAAACCCAAATGCCACCTTAAATAATGATAATTTCCTGTGCATACTATAATGTATAGTATATAGTAATTATGTTGATACGAGCATGTTTAGCGCTATGCGAGATCCGAAAGGGGACCTGATAAACTCAACTTAGAAACTTTTGTAGTTTTCCATGGGGCACGGTCGAAACTAGAACAAGTTTCCACTGGTTTCCACTCAAAAAAACTTCCACTGTGATAAATATATCCAAGCTTCTCACGACTTAGACCAACCGATATTGTGACTGGGTCGATGATGATGACGATGATTGAGTTTAATTCTCAGTCTCAGTTTCAGTCTGGCATCTTAAGATCTAAAGGTGTTATTTGCGTCATTAAGGGAAGACAGGGGGAGGTGAGGTGCGAAGGGGTCGACGACGATGTCGCCGCCAGTGGCCCCAGGCGTCAACTTTGCGGTTAAATATTATTTTTGGCTTTTTGAGTCGGAGACACTGACAGGCAAAAAAAAAAATTAAATATCTTAAAAAATAATACTTGAACAATGCATGTGGCGACGGCTGCTATATAAATAAACATAGTGCCAAAAATATAACAAATAACAAAGAGTTTCACGATTGATGACATACTTGTTGTTGTTTTAAAAACTTATTTTTTCTTTTTTCCGTTATTTTTTTCTCTTTTAATATTTTTTTATTTATGAAATAACACCAAAGCGTGCCCCCAGTCAAGTTTTCGTTATTGTTAATTAATATCTTTTATTTTTATGTGCCATCTGAATGTCTGTATATATATATTGAATGTTGAACATTTGTGTGTGTGGTTATGATCATCAAAATCCCAATGTCCACGAATTTGCATTACAAATTTGCACCCAGAAAGCCGTTGACAAAAAAAAGTCACCTTGCTTGGAATTTCGCTGTCGCTCGAAAAAGAATAAAAATTTAAAAAAAAAAAGGTTAGCGCTATAACTCACATAAAAATAAAACTCGAATTTAAATAGTTAAGATATACATACAATTACAGACATACATATGTATCTGAATAAGATGCTGGATAGATTGGTTCGCTGTTTGTCATTGCTGTTAGCTGGTTGGCATTTTTCTGGCGAAACCAAATTGACAGTCGTCGGACAGACAGACAGAGGGACAATCGGACGGACTGTCTCAGATGCTGACGCACATGAAATTCCCCGTAAATCAGTCGAAAATAACTGGAATCGCTGGTTTATTTGCCTTCAGCCATTGCCAGCGAATAAAACAGTAGCCCTAGCGCCAAATCAAACAAAACTCCGACAACCTCAAAAACAAATCTGAGAAAAAGAGAACAGCGCAAAGAATAACAACATAACAAGTTATAACTTTAACTTGTGGACTATTATTTAAAAATTTTTTGTGTATTTGTATCCTTTCAGTTCTATTCTTAAATGTATATAATTCATTTCAATTGGTTATTTAAACTAAACAAATGTCCTATTTTTTTTTAAATAAAAATTTAAATATTTAATAATAATATCTAAAAATTGAAATACAAATTTATATACACATCAGGATTTTTACTCACTTGCTTTTCATTTACGTAGATCTCGATTTCTTAAGTAAAAGACTGATTAGTAATCTTAAGTTATGGGAATCTCTGATGATCATAAGAATACCCTTTGCTTACGTGAAATTGTGGGAGTCATTGCAAGTTTATAATTATAAGTTGAGTCAATAAACAGTTCTATAAATACACTTACTTGTCCCATAAGTATTAATTGTTTCATAATGTCAATGAGGTGTGATTAATACAAATGCGTAAGTGTTTCCTTTGTGTGCAATATGAAATAAGATCAAAATTATTCATAGATAAATAAAAGTAATTTTAATTAAATTGCATGGAGTTCGTTTTTATTTGAAAAGTAATTTCTTAAAGTTTTTTTTAATAGGTCTGATTAACGACAAGTATAACTTCATCTAATCGAATCACCTAATTCTCCTGCTATATTTCTGTACTGCCATAAAAACCTGTACAACTACATTCTAGCTTAACTTTAGCCAATGCAATAAATGAAACCTCATAAACCTATATACCTGGAGCATCGATAATTGTTTTACTAGCAACGAAAGCGGTTCAAGGTCTGGCAAGGTCGTTAAACGACCATTGGACAAGTCCAGTGACCCATTTGATGGATGTGGCACTGTAGTTGTTTGTACAATTTTTGGTTGTTCCGATTATTTGACACTTGGTCTGGTTAGATGGGTGTGGCCAAAGGCGTATAAATGTAACGGCGCACGCGGCGTATGCGCAATAACGAAAGCTGACAACAAGACCAACCCACAAGGCGCGTTCATTCAACAACGACAACGACAGCAACGAAAAAAGCACGCCAGCTCAGCCGGAACTTTGAGAGCAGCAACAACAACAACAGTAACAACAGCAACAACAACAGAGCAGACATTGAACGCTATCTGGCCGAGTTTGGACTGGAACTGGGACTGGGACTGCGGCTGGAACTGAGACTGGCAGTGCCTCTGTCTGTGTCTGTGTCTGGGTTGGATGCGGGTGGTGAGCGGGCTGCTTGCAGCTCCGAAAGCGAAACAGCTTTGTTTTTGTTATTGTTATTATTATTGTTGTTATTGTTGTCGATGTACTCGTATTGTGCTGTGTGTGTGTGTGTGTGTGTGTGTGTGCATGATGCCGCTGAACTTGAACCGGCCGCGTTCAAGGCCACATTTGTGTGATACTTGTGAGTACATCTATTCCAAACCAAACGAGTATTATGACTTGCTGAAGAAGTTTGTTCTTCAGCTAGACAGTTGTTTGGGCTTTAAAAAAACATTTCTATATGTTTATGTATATTTTAAAATTCAACTTTTTTTGGGAGTTTAAAATTCGTTTGCCAAGATTCTAAGGCGACTGTCTTTAGTTTAATGAATAAATAGATACATGTAGATCTTAAAAAGAAGTGGTAATTTCCTCACTGACAAAAAAAGGGTTTTAAATTAAATTAGCAAACTTAACTCCATACAAAATACATAAGTGTTAATTGCTTAACTTATTTTAAATTCTGATTTATTCGTTTTGGCAACAAACGAATTATTATGTTTGTAAAGCTGATTTTGGAGATGTAATTTTTTTAGCATTGATATTAAGTGTTTTAAAATGTGGTGATTAAACATCTGATTAGCTAAAGAAAAATTCAATTAAAAGTGCTTGCAGAGCATGCAACTTTCGACTATTTGCAATGCTTTTCCGATTTATTTAGACTATTTTTAGGTATCTATAAATAGTGCAAAACTGTTGGTAAAACCCTACAGGTGAAATGGTAAAGTGATCAGTCAACAGTAACTGTTTCCAGCTGTGGCTTAATCCTTGCGCAATCTGACAAGCGACTCCGACTTAAGCTTATGGCTAATCCTAATCCCACTGACGCAATCGACGGCCGAGAGCGCGTTGCGTATAACACCTAGACTACAATAGCACCAACAATAATAACAATAATAATAAAAACAACAGGAGTTGGCACCAAATGATCAGCGAAGGTGATCAAGACAAGTGTGTGAGACACAAAGGCAGATCGAAGCGAGTTGTCAGTGCTAATTGGTCTTAAGCCCAGACAGTCATGTTGCAGCCAGCTGAGAGATCAGCCAACAGAGAGATCACAGTGTTGGCTGACGCATTTTGGCTTTGGTTTCGAGCACTCGTATCATTGCAAAACTGTTGCCACATCATCGGCGCACATCATAAATGTCAAATGGCTTCTAATCCGTTGCCAGGCCAACAGACAGACAGATGGCTTTATCTCTTCCGCGAACTCGACATTTGCAGCCAGAGCTGGAGGAGACTCACAATCAATTCGGATCATTAAGCAATTGATTCTGTTTTCTGCACGGCAGAAATGTTGAAATGTGCTAATCGATTTATAGTGCATTGATTATCAAGTCCGTATGCTCATATTTTCATAGCTCGGAAATTTTCCATTCAATTCCCTGTCTGCGCTGTCTCGCTCTCTCAATCGTCGACGGCGCGTGCGAGTTTTGTTGTCGATTGGAGATTGCATCAAAATTTATATACTACTCGTAGTAGTACAACAAATGTGAGCCACAAGAAACAAAAACAACAACGTGACGTCACAGCCACGACACCGTCAAGTTTCGGCACACGCTAATTTCTAGTGCTAATCAAGCGTTTAGAGATGTCGTTAGCGGGTTACGTGTTGGCCAGCAGGCAGCAGTTGTAGTATGTAGTTATTGTATTGACTAGTTTCTATTGCTAGTGGGTTAGTGGTATGCGCCCATTTCCGGCTGCTGTCAGTCAATCGATTTGCCATTTGATTGATGGCCAAATCGGTGGGCCATATTGACTTGGGCTAACTGGCAGGCAGAACTGATGGCGTCATCAAAATGTATTTGTTTTCCATTACTCACATTTGATATGCACATTGGAGTCGCTGGTGCACGGCGACGAGAGTTTAGCAAGCCTGACCCAAGCCAGCTTCAGGTTAATGCTCGGTATTTCCCCAATTATTTCCCTCAAAGTGGCTCGGCTAGGGTCCAGACCCCCAGATGGGGCTATTAAACTTTGAAACATGCACGCGTATTTACATCAAAACAAACTTAAAGGCCTCGAATATTTATCATCTATCCTTAGTCATTTTATGATATAAACATGGGATATTCCATATAATCCACAGCGACACTATTCTGTATAACCTTCCCCAAATTGTCGGAAATCCCCATAATATATCGCATTCTTAGTACAGTATGTCAAGTAATTGTATTGACAAAATATTGCAATAAATTTTTGGATATCAATTTATCAAAATTTTTAACTCGTTCTTTGAACTAAATGCAACTGTAATAAAATAAAAGGAAAGGTGTTGTTTTTTCTAGAAATAAAATAAGTGAATTACTTATTATTTTGTCAATACAATTACTTATCTAATTGTAACTGGCTAGCTATTGTTTCGGCCTGACCTATACAACCTTTTGAGCTGCATTCGGCTTTCCCAGCAATTTAAAGTGAGAACAACAAACGCGATCCTCAGTGTCAAAATCGCCGTCAAAATTATACATGATTAAAGTTCAAATTGTTAATTAAATAAAATATATTCAAGCAATTTTTTACCCCTTAACAAATATAAAGCATGCGGCTTGGCATGCGCCTCCAAAAATTGTTATTGATTGCACAAAAATATGTATAATGCATACATACATATAAACAAGATTATGATGGATAATGTTGGCCAACAATTAAGTCGATTGTGTTTAAAACGTACAATTGAATACTCTTGGATTTTAAAATAAAGAGACTAATTTGTAACATCGTAGTGCACATATTAAGTATACGCATGAGGGCAGTCTCTCTAACTCTTGTTGCTATGAAGCTCGAGGCAATTGTTATGGTAGCTCCAACAGGAAGTACAGTTTCTGTCGTTTAAAATGAAGTGTGGCGTTGCCAGCTAGTGGCAAGATTCTTCATACCCATTGACAGGTGTACAATGGCAACAATTAAAAGTCGAGAGTCACGTTTTTGAGCAATGCGAGCCTTGTCACATGGCCACACTTACAGGCACACTTAAATATATATCTATAAGTGTGCATGGGGAATGGGCCTAAAGCTGAAGACTATGGAACGGTCCAGCCTTTCGCACGCTCTATTTATTGTGGTAGCGTCAACAAACAGCAACAAAAGTGTTCATGGAAAAACGCCGGCTGATATATGAGACACAAACACACACACACACACACACACACATAAACTTGAATAAGAAAAAAGCTGGCGCCGCACACGGCACGAACCGATACGGGACATTGGACGACGACTGATTAGAGCGGCAATCGATCGATCAATGGAGTAACTCTCTCCCTCCCTCTGTATATGGGGTATACTAAAGATTGCCATAACAATTTACAGACCTCCCCCAAGCCGCAATAAAAAAAAACTAACACAAAACTGTTGCTACATTAACACATTTGGGCGTGCGCTCACCGATCACCGATCTTCGATCTTCCATCACTGCACATATCTTGGAGGGGGCTGGAGGGAGGACAACGGCCAGTTGGGTAAACAGTGCCGCGCGCTGCAGTGGAATATTCCCACAGTTGCCATCAAATGGGAACCAACAAACAACTGACGGAGAGACGGACGAGCGGACACAATGCTCTGCCGTTTGATTTCAATCAAAATCAAAAAAACGCCGCGCAAATAAATCAGAAAAATGTGCCAAGTCAACAATAACAAAAACTGGTAAACGCCGTGCCAAATTGCAAATTGTGGACCACCGTTTTGTGTGTACATATACTCGCAAAGCCACTGTATTCCCCATAGAATCCAAACTCAGCTGATGAGTGCTAATTTCCGGCGTGGAGTGGGCGTGACCGCCGTCCGTCCGTTCGCCCGTCCCGCCTCCTGTTCTGCATTGTCCAGCTGCCCGACGATCTGGCGACGTTGAACGTTTTTTTCTTCTTTTTTTTGGGGGGTGCTAATCAACAGTATACATATTTATATATTTCATTGTCAGCACTTAATTTATTTGGTGTAAATCACTAAAAATTTTCCATTACTCTCAGTGCTGGCATTTTCCTCTGGCACGCGTTGTGCGGCATCTGAAAACAAAAAATTGCGTATACGCCACCAGCTGGCATTTGGACAAAGTCAAAGTCAGATAAGATTGGCCTAGTCCTGGCTCTGCACTTAGCCACCTATAAATTGAACTGATTAGTGAGTATTATTCAAGATATTTTAGTCGTTCTTTTATTGCACTTACAAATTGCACTTGTACTTCTGATAAGCAAATACGTTTTCGAAACACTTGACACACTTAAGCAAAGTTAAATTCAAGATAAATTACCAATTATTCTGGGTTTTCTGCGGGTTTTTATTGCAGGCTTTTAACTTAAATGCATTTTTTGTTGCAAACTAATGGTTATAAGGTACTCTTGAAGTCTGGTCGTAGCCCTTAAAGCTGACTTAAACATGCCTGGCTAATTAGACTGTTAGTCGAGCAATTGTTTTGACAAACAAATTTACATTATTAAATTAGTAATACAAATAATATCAATTTTAATATAAAAAAAGATTTTTTTCAAATGAAAAAAATATATATTTTACTGTGTGAAAAGAATTACTTGGCTAACTATACATATGTACCAATATACTAAGTCCGTTTAGTCGTTTACGTCTGCATAGGTATACATTTTGAATATTAAAAAAAAAAAAAAAAAAGGGAAAACAAGTAGTTTAAAACAAACAACTGTTGTGAAAATTGCAATTTTCACGCCATTTTCTGCATACCAAGAGTGTCAGTCAGCATGTCGTCTGGTTCTGTTTTTGGTTCTGGTTCTTAAGATTTGCAATTGGTGCCGCCAAAAAATTAGTTCCAGTTGTGCACAAATGAAATTGAAACTTAAATTAAAAAAAAAAAACAAAATATGTACTAAGAACTTCCCTTTCATATACATACCTATATGTGATATTCATGACTTGCGTGGCGCTCTCAGGGCCAAGGCGAGTTGCGTATTCTTGGACATTTGCATCTGAGGTCTGGGGTTCTGAAAATTCAAAGAGTCGCGCGCTGTCCAATTTTGGAATGTCTGGCATCGCAGTTGTCACGTTTTGCTCTGGCAAATGACCCCAAAATGGAGACGACAGTGGGCCGCATTTGTTTTCATTTCATTATTTGTTTGTTTGTTGGCTCATTGTTGATGTTGTTGGGCAACGGGCCACAAGCGAATCGGATAGCATTCAATGGAACTGCAAATGAAATTGAAATTGTTCCCAGTGAGTGTGTGTTTATTACGAGCTCTGGTCTGTTTCTTTTCTTTTCTGTTCTGGCATGCGGCATTTTTCATTCATAGAAACTCAAGCCCAAGTCATGTGAGTTCCACAGAATCAGCGGCCTGATAAGGAAACAGTATTCAAGCTTAAAGTTTTCAGCGTACACAAAAGTACAAAAAATAACACATTCAAGTTGAATGAACCACAAAAATGTTGCCATTTTGCAAATGCTATTGAAACAAACAAAATCGAAAATAATACGTCTATGCACAGTCTGTCTGGCTAGTCACTTCCACTTCCAGTTGGCAATGTCAAATGCTAGCCAAGTTTAATGACTTTTGTGTGGCCAAAAGAGACAGAAAACAAAAAAAGAGAAGCACTGTTGACTGCTCTTGACACCCGCATCGGGCCACCAAAAAGAAACAACAATTACTTGGCTTGACTTGTTTGCGCTTTGGTTTATTGAACTCGTTTTCTGACTTTTGATTAGAGCCGTTTAGAGGTTTTGACGCTTATGTTTTGAGGCTTATGCATACTAAGTCAATAGGAAATGCGAGACATTGGGTAGTTCATGGTTCCAGATTAACTCGATTCTGGTTCTACTTTTCAGAGTAGTTCAATTCAGTTTCAAGCTGATCAAATGCTGCTCCAAAAACATAAAAAACTAGGCTTTAGCACATTATCAAGCCCGAAAAAAACTTTACAGCTGGTCCCCCCTCCCCTACATCAAGGTCGTTCTGTCTATCGTCGACAACGTTCGGCATTGTATTTGTTATTGTTTTTATAAATTAAACACACACACACAGAGAGACGTGCTTGGCATAGACAAAAGTCGGATTGAGTTAAAGCTATTGCTCTGACTTTGACATTCAACTTTGTGGCGGCAGTTCAAGTGGCACTTGAGGCGTGTCCAAGGTCATCATCTACAAATGGGCCGAGTACTAACCTAAGGCATTCCCTCACCTAATTACAGTTACGGACTGCGCCATAAAAAAGTCTGTCAAGTGTATAGGATACGAGTATTTACCCAGCCTATCGGCGGTACTGATAATGGCATGTCATCGGTTTGGTTCGTGGGTTTTATTATTGACTCAAAGCCAACACAACGACCACGTTATCACCTTGTGCGGCACGTGACCAGGCCAGCTGAGACCACTGTGACCACTGTGACCACCACCTTCAAGCACAAGAATCGCCCTCGCCCCTGGGACAGAACAGAACAGAACTAAACTGGGCAACTTGATCATTTGGCTATGGCGTCGTTATTTTACGCTTCGACTTCATTGGAATTGCTGCGATATCACTAAAAAAAAAAACAAAAAAATATATTTAAAAAAAGAAAACAACGGTACTCTGCTCCATATATACAAGTAAATATGTGTATGTAAATACCAAACGTATACTCCTGTCCACACATATAGAAACGTTGTGCATATCTTTTGAATCTTGCATCCGTTGCCTGTTATCGTTTGCAACTTGATTTGCGTTGTTTTTCAATTCGTTTCTCTTTTTTTTTGTGTTTTTTTTTCGGTATTTGTTTTTGTTTTGTTTCTGTTCTGTTTTGCCGCATCCACTTACAAGCTGAAAAAATGCACCGCAACGCAAAATATCCCATTTAAATACGTATGTATGTATTTATTAACTTTTTAAATATAGTAATTTATTTTTGGAAGCCGAAAACAAAACAAAACTATATGCGAGTATGTACAGGAAAAAAAGGTGAAAAACAACCGCAAGAAAAACCCGGACAAATCACGTTTTTTGTCACGCGCAAATCGCCGAATGGCAAATTTTGCACTCTTTGGAACTTTGGAGCACATCTAGAGAATTATGGCGCAGTTACAATGAACTTCTGTGCGGTTGGAGTAGCACCTATAAATGGAGGGGCCTCTCGAAGATCACTTGGGCCGCATTGATTGTGTCTATTAGTGGGCAGTTGAAATACCAATTTCATGTAATTGCTTTGACAAAATAAAAACAAATGTACATCTTATTATTTATTTGTTAAGTACCTAGTTCTTAGAACCAAAAGTAAACACAATGAGACAAAATAAAAAGTCCAGAATTGTTTTTATTTATTTTCGAAACTAAAATAAATGAATTATTTCCATTGTGAAAGTAATTACTTGACAAAGTGTATATCTTTACATGGTCTACTGAAGTATGGTTTTCTTTATTATTGTTGGTTCCCTTTAAAATGTCAAAATCTATAGCTATATCCGCAAATAAAATTCTTTGCTAATGACGTACATATACATTAAATATAAGGTCCTTTTGTTGATAATGAAACATTTCTAGTGCATGTGAAATGTTTCATCAGTGACTATACAGATGCATGAGTGTAAGAAATTGAATTTCATGCAAAATAGAAACTAGAGAGCATAATGAATAATATTTTTAATATTTATTAAATTTTCTAACTCATAGTCAGCTATAAAGAGTTAAATTTGAGAAATAATAATTACAAATACTACAACTATTATGGATATACATATGTATTTTTATTGAATTTCTTTTTTTGTTTTTTTTTAATTATCATTAAAAAATATATTCTTAAATGCGATGATTCACTCTTAAATTGTCCACTATAGGGGGGTTTATTATAAACTTTGACTATATTGTTGGACTTTTAGAATTGCCCAGTTGAACTTTGCTTATAGCTATGCTTAGCAGAGTTTGTAACTGAATCTGACGCTCATATGTATAGTACCTACTAAAAGCAGTCAAAATTTTTGATTTTCCTTCGTATGACTAATCCAAGATATGGTTCGATCAAGTGTAATTCAAGCAGCTGCGTTTTTCTGTGATTTCTCATAAAAGTCAACATTCTGGAACAATCATATGTTACTTGTTCGGTCTATCTTGTTGTTGTTATTATTATTCGACTTCGGTTTGTCTTGGACTTTTGTCGCGCGCGATTCTTTTATGGTCGCACGGATTTTTAATCTTAGACCCGGCGACGCTCATGCGATCACGATCTTGATTACTAAATGTACATGAGTATGTAAATATATGTAGATATTGTATAAATATGTATATTTCGGAATGCAATTGCAGCGAGTCAGCTCACGGATTGGACCAGTTGAGACCTGCTTGTTTATTTACTCAGGGTTTGATTCATGAAAAACAAAATAACTCTTTAAAGTCAAGTCATTCCCATACAGATAAACAAGTATATATAAATATATATATCGTCTCATATTATCAGCATGATTTGGCAGTAACTGAACGGTACTTTTTGTTAGCCTGAAAACACGCTGCACTGTAGCAGACTTTGCGGAAACTTTTGTCGCTTGAGAATATGACGCCTAATTGGAGGGGATTTAAAGATTAGAGAAGTCTTTATAGTAGGTATGTTTGTATGTATTTGAATCAGAGTTCACTTTGTGGGTGGAAATACTGTATGGAATATATTCTTAGTAATGGAATATTACAGTTTCGGTTTCAGTTCGCAATTGTGTCACAGCGAGTACTCGTAATAGTCATAAATTATTCACATGATATCACATCACGAGATGAACGAGAACTCGTATGTCAGAATGTACTCGTACTTGTATTTGGATTCCAACAACTTTAGCAAATCTGATGCAATCTGATAAACGCGATCAGTCTGGAAAATTATAATGTAAGAGTGTCTGCAAATAATTCCCATACAATATTGTTGTTTACTAAGTGGAAATGGCAAGGAGACATCTCAAGGTCGAGCATTCTCTTTTAAGAATATCCTGAGCAATACTTTACAATCTTTTTGAACATGTATACCCTGTAATTCCCAGTGAAATCCAGTTTGATTTCCTGACAACAAATAATGATGAAATTCTCTAATCGGAGTAAACTTTCGAAATAATATAATATGATATGCATTTGGAAGTTGTACAAAAATGCTGACTATACTCGAATTGCAAAATATTTTGATATTTTAGAAGCAAAGTCAAGTTGCGAGTTTATCAACTTATGCGGAATGCGAAAGAGGAAGAGACTTCTTATCACGAGGCGCATACTTGGGAATATGTGAAATCATCAAAAATAACCTACATACATACTATATGTATGGTATATATCAAAATGTGTTTATCCCATAATTCTTCATACAAAACGCCCTTTTGTATATTAACCTTAACCCATCAAGTGTATATCTTTTTGTCTTTTAATTCCATTCTGTCTCGGAGAATTACAATTCCCACTTTGCGGTTAATTCTCTAAATACTTTCACCAAATCTTCAGCCCTTGCCCAACCCAATCAAAAATAGAAAAAACGTTGTGTGTATTTAAATTTTAGTAAAATTTTTATATATTTTATTCTTTTTTAGTATCTTGATTGTTGATTTTTTCAACAGTTTTTTTGTGTTTGTTTTTTTGCTTTTGTTGTTTCTTGTTTTCAAATTCTTGTTTTTTTTTCTTCTTTCATTCTCTTAGACGCTCATTATGTTCACTATATCACGTGGTCTTACAAAATAGATATCCGTATATATATATACTTTCTTAGACTTAGAAACAAGAGAAAACCTTACGTACAACTCTATACTAGATGAAAACTAAAAACTATATTTAAATGGAGATATTTAAGGCATAATAATTATGGTTAAGTTTTTGTCAACAACTTTTGTCTGACTTTTTTAAACAAAAACAAAACGTTTTGCGCTTTATGGAAGACATTGAAGATTTCATTGCTTTGTTTTCTGTTTGTTATTGTTGATTGTTGATGTTGTTGTTGTTGTTGTTTATCAAACAGAGCGTGAAATTATAAAAACAAAATTCTAATACATGATTCATGAGGCAATTCAACACCAAGTACTTGGACTGAGGTAGTTTGGCGATATGCAGAATACCATTTGAGAAATGAATTCACCATAATAATAATGTAATAATAATAATAATAATAAATAATTTATAACAATATGTGTGGTGTGTTGTGATGTGTGCGTGTTTTTTGTTAATGAATCTGTTTTGCCAACTCGCTGAGTGTTTTCCATATATGGAAAACTGTTTAGCGAAATGGAAACAGAGAAAAAGGAGTTTCGCATGCTCGGAACACTTCAAAGCACATTTGCGTTATCCTGGCGAAATGTGGTGAAATGTCAACTGCGCAATGCTATCAACGCCTGCGCATGTGTGTGTGTGTGAGGGTGTATGTGTGTGTGAGTGTGCGTGTGTGTGTGCGACGCCCATCAGTCTTTAAAGCGGGGATTGTTGTTGTTGTTGGGGGACATGGAGATTCAAGAGCTGAACCAACGCCTGGCCGGATTACCGGATTACCAGGGCCGCCAGGGCTGCTCCTCCTCCTTGATCTGCTTCTTGATGACCAGCGACAGTGGCTGCTGCTCCACGTAGCCGGGCACACGCTGGATCACCGATGGCTTCACGTCCATCGGCTCGTAGGCGGAGTTGGCGGGACTGGGGGGAGCGTAGCTGCCGCTGCTGCTGCTGCTGCACGGCGCCGACTCGTAGCCCGTCGAGGAGTGCGAGCTGGCGGATCCCGTGCTCGCGGTGCGTTGTGGCATCGATACCAGCATCGGTGACTGTTGGGCGGCTGCTGCTGCGGCGGCGGCAGCGGCGGCAGCGGCTGCGGCAGCGAGCTGTTGTTGTTGCTGCTGGTGCTGTTGCAGCAACTGTTGCTGCTGCTGTTGGGGCAAGCTCTGGGGCAGCACGAGAGCAATGCTGCCGTTGGGCAACTTTGTGGGTATCACCTGCATGCCATTGGGCAGAAAATAGCCATTCGCATTCTGCTGGATCTGGCCAAAAAGATAGGGTGTTGCTGTGATGTTGCTGCTGCCGGCTCCAGTTGCTGTTGCTGGTGGCTCCTGCTCCGGGGAGCTGGGCGGCGAGGGCAGCACCACCTGGGCGTGCAGGGACTGTGCCTGTTGACGCTGCTGATGATGCAGCTCAGTCTTGACCCCATTGATGCAGTTGCTCAGGTGCTGCAGCAGACGACGACGCTGGGCGGGCTCCAGGCCGGGAAAGCGGCTGACCTCGTTGGCGCAGTCGGCAAAGCCGGCCTTGAACTTGTTGATAATCTTGGGATCTGCCGCCTGTTGCATGGCAGCCTGTTGGCGTTGCAGCTCCTGCAGATGCTTCACTGTCTTCTCCAAAATATCGGCCTTTTCCAACTTGGAATGACGCGCCGGCTAAAAGAAGAAGATAAAAATAATCATAGATTAGTTAAATGCATTTTGATTGAGTGGTAAACTTGTTTTGTTAGGAGATGGGATCTTATCTAAAGATACTTACGTCTTTTTTGGTGGCATCCAAGATCAGAGTTTTCAGTTCATTCAGGCAATTGTTGATGCGAGCACGGCGACGTTTCTCCATAATGGGCTTGTTCGACTGCAAGAGAGAGAAGAGGGAGAAGAGTTGGAATTAGTCGTGTGGTTAGGTTAGGGTATCAATTGGGACACTTTGACCTCATGCAGCGACAAGAAAACTAATAAAAATAGAGGAAGCTGCGTGTGGCTTTAATTGGACACGGACTCAACATTGTCGTCGTCGTCGTCGTCGTTGTTGTTCTGGCTGTTGTTGTTGTTGCCTTCAATCTGGCTGGGGGCCAATCTGTGCGGCACGGCGCGTGCTCTATTTATATTGCGCTCTCATGCATTCGCAGCAAATGATGCCAAAAATAGTTTGGCGGTTATAAATTACGATAAGCAACGAGCCGTTGTGGCCAAAAATAAATACGCCAATACGCAGGTATTTACAATAACAACGCCAACAACAACAACAAGGTCGTCGTGGGAAATTCGAAGACGCAAAATGAAATGTGTGTGTTGGTTTTTTTTTTTTTTTTTGCACGGGCATTCAATTTTATTTGTGCTTGGCCAAATTTGGCTCAGTGTACGCCCGCACTGTATGAAGTCAGCGAACGAGCGAGCCAAAAGCGGCCAAAACCAGCAACAGCTTGTTTTTTTTTTGTTCAAGCCAAAAAGAAGCTGATGACCGACAATTGCAGCAACCACGCGCCAAATGGAAGCCGCTCAGGTGGGCAGCTCCACAACCAATTTTGGGTGGCACTCATGAATGGACCCCGTCTCTCTGTCCGTCTCTCTGTCCGTCTGTCTGTGTTAGCTCCATGAATGAAGCCAAAACGTAAATGCCGCCAACGCCAGACGACGACGACGAAAGCCGCTTTGTGTTGGCGAGCCGACGGCTTTTTTTATTTAGTTTTCTCAATATTCATTTCAATATGGTTAGAGTCGTCTCATGTGGGAGCCGACGACACCGACGATATGTTGGCCAAAAAGGAAATGCATTTGGGCAGCCGAGAGAAGACTGTGTGGGACTCTCGCATGTGCGGACAAAGTGGGAGACAGCTATCAGCTAACTTGAATTGGACTTATTTGTAGTACATTTCATAAGATATATTCCCAAAGTGAGATTCTAACAAAAAAGTATTTTTTTTAATTTGTATTTTTAATTTATTTATTTTCTGTTGTTCTTCAGCCGTGTTTAATCCAAGTTAGCTGTTTTTCAATCTTCATTCTATTCACTGTTTTGGACACTTACCCGACGATCGCTTTTGAGCGGCGTCTCCTTCAGCTGGGCGGGCACCGCGGCGGTGCCCATGACGTTGGCGTTCATGTTAACGGTAACGCCGGTAACCATCTCGATATCGGCTATATACTGTTTATGCAGTTTTAGACACAGTTTGATAGTGTTTCTGGTTTCTTTTGCTTTAGTCACTAGCAGCAAATGCAGAAATTTGCTGCGCACTTTTCTTAGTTTTTTGTTGCTCTGCTTAATTTGTTTTTCTTGTTTGTAACAATTTGTTGTTGTTTATTTCAGTTTTTAGATCACTTCTTTTCACTTTCGCGCAACGACGAATCTACGTAAATACGTTATAATAAGTGTGTTGCGTTGAGAGTTTGTTTTTCTACTGTTCCGCTCGGTAGAGAGAGAACGAACCGCACGCTACAAGTTACGGCAAGCGAATGACTGTCAGGTTCTGAATGCACTGCGATTAAACGTTTCCCGAAGCACGAAGCGAGCGAGCGAACGACGACGATCGTTCAACGAATCGGCAAAGTGTGTGTGTGCGAATGTATTGGTTGCTATTTGCTTGTGTGTGTGTGCGTATTTGCTGGCGACCACCTTATCGCTGGGCTTACAGCAGACGACTGACGATTGATCGACAGGTTCGTTGGCTAAATCGAAATCGCCGCAGCGAGACGCGGGCAGCGCGAGCCACACGACCAGGCCAGGCGGCATACCTACACTCACACACACACGCACACACAACCATACTCCCATATATTAGGCGGTATATATTTTGTCTTTGTGTAGGTAGCACCGCAGTTTTCGCTGTCTCGAAGCTACCTGTGTACAATGTTGTTGTTGTTGTTTCGGCTGCTGCCTCTGCTGTCAGTTTACCTAAGCCGCGGCCTTTGTGAGAGAGCACAGTTACTCTTACTCATACGACGCCCCCTCTGCTCTCGCAGCGCAAAAAAGCACTGCAAGTTCTATTGAGCATTTCTTCCTTTGGAAATATCAAATCCCCCATATAGTGCGCGTGTGAGCGGGATTCACAACTGCGAGAGCGAACAGAGTCACAGACAGACAGAGATAGAGCTAGAGAGAGGGAGCGAGAGCGTTGCGCTGATTCATGCGGCCAACGCGACGACGCGTCGTCGTCCCATAGAAGGTGAAAATAGCAAACGGCAGCAGCTCACCCAGAGACTTAACGTTGATACGACGAGTATGACGCCACCCCAGCAGCGTCGACAGGTTCGTGTGTCTCTGCATGTGTGTGTGTGTGTGTGTGGGGCTGTATGCATGTGTGTGTTATGATGTCGTGATCGGTGGGGTCGCTAAACAGTAAACAAGATCACAAGGTTGCTGGGGCTGTTGGGGCTGTGCGCACGCCAAGCGGAAGCGGGCGGCAGCAGCGCAGCACCTGCGTCACCCACAGTCCACAATTCACAACCCACAAAAACTGCTCCAAATTACGAGTATTCATGAATTTATTTCGGCTCGGCGCTAGGTAACTGTAACCCATTCCACACGCCCGTCGGCTCAATTAAGTGAAGGTCACTTACATATTGTACATTGATACAATTGTACACTCATATACAAACATACGTTTGTGCGTATTTTGATCGATCAATGATTTTGGGCAAGGCTAATGGGGGCGTTACACGTGCGTCAGGCGACGCTTAGATTCATTTTTATGGTGTCTACGTGCAATGTTGGACTTTCACGTTTCTTAGTTATCAGTTGCTCGAAGGTTGGCGCCCTGCTCACAACAGCTAACAAATTAAAATTAAAAAATTAACTAAAGTATTTCCCAATCTCCGGGTTTAGGAATGTTAAGCGTTTTTCATACGTCATGCCATATGTAAATGTTTTTACTCACATAATCTGCATATGTACATTCATTCATACGTACACTTGTATGTGTGTGTGTAAAAGGACAAGAAGTGTAAAGTCAATGGGCAAAGAGATAGCTTATAACACACTCTCGCAATTGTAAATCTTGCTCAACACAACGAGAGCGAAAGTAAGAGCAACTGAGAGTTCTTGTAAGCTGTGCTTGCCAAAGCTCTCTTTTCTAGTCTCATTGAACTTTGCGTGCAGTAAAGCTCGGGTTCGAATTTACTCTCTGCAAAGAAAGCTCAACGACATGAAAGAGTGCACAGAGCATAAAGAATTTTGTTTTAAGACTTTGTTGCAATTTGCGTAGCAGTGTGCAAATATGCAACTGTGTGCATGTCACGAGTTTTGTGCGTTTTATGGTTTCTCTAGAAGGTTGCCACATTGAGCTTGCAACAGACCCCCAGCCAGAGTCGGACGTCGGGCGGGCAACACCTTCGCGTTCCAATTACAATTTGGCAACCGATCAAAAGGCTGCCGCCCGCGGTCGACGACGACGGCAGCAGCGTCGCTGGCAGCACTTGTGCATGCCAATTTAATTGCACACTGGCAACGTTTACATCATGTGGTTGTTGTCGCTGCTTCTGGCCAAAAACAGCAACTGGCTGCGAAGGTGTAGGATGTATCGCACAGATACACCCATACAGAAATACTACAACTACAACTACAGACACAGATACAGTTGTTTGGCGCGCCTGATCGCATGCAGCGTCTAAAATAAACTGTGGCAAAAATTTATAGTCCGCCAAAAAAGAGAAGCAAGAACACAAAAACAACTCAAAAATGTGCGCGCATTGCTAATTGCGTCTAAATTTAAACAGATGGTTAGCCAGAGGTGGGGAGGGGGAGGGAACAGAGCGCCAGAGGTACAGATCTACAGCATGTGTGTTACAGCAAACGACGGCGACGACGACGACGTCAGCGTAACAGCGGCAGCGACGCCCACGCGCCAGACGCTGCCCTGCTGGCAACAGCGCCGCAGCAGCCCCATGTAACTAAAAATAACAGTGCTCCGTTAGCAATCAGATGAGAGAGCGCGTGAGAGAGCGCACAAGAGAGCAGCTGATCCGAGAGAGAGATGAGTTCGCCACGGCCGCCACACTCGTAATATAGTATTTTTCGTACATTTTGTTTTGCTGTGCGCGCGACTCGCGATTAAAATGCCATAAAAATCGCCAACGCAACGGTCGCATGTATAAAATGCGCGTGAAATGAATGCACTGTTAAACGCATTGCACTATTATAATAGTGGTTGTTGCTGTTGTTGTCTTGCACTTAATGGCGCTGTACTTTTTGGCAAAGGCAACAGCAACAACAGCAACCAGACAGAGACACAAATCTTTGCCCAATTTGTTGTTGCTCTGGCTGCTGCTGCTGCTGTTGTTGTGCAAGTATTTTATTACTCATTAACGTAACGACGCATTTTGGGCCAACAGGCCGTAGCCACTGCCAACGGCGCCGCTGACGTCGCAGCGAGTTCAATTCAGTGGGTGGCAAGGGGGCAAGTGGGCAGGTGGCAACTGACGGCTCTTTTTTTGCTTTTGTTTTTTATAAATTAGCGGCACCAGCGTCAGCGCAAAAAAATAACAACGACAGACAGACGTTCTAAATTTAGCAACAGGTAAAAGCTCAAAACAAACGGTTAATGTTGTTCTGTTTTTTTTTTTGTGTTTTCTTTTTGCCATTTTGGGTGGGTTAGCAGCTTTATAAGGGCAAAAGGCAAGATCTCGTGATGCGGAAAAGAGAGCAGAGGCAGAAAGAGAGGGAGAAGAGAGAGAGGAAGATGGAACAGGCTGATTGAAATGAGTTAAAGAGCAGGAAAGAGAGGGAGCTGCATGAAACATAAATGAGAAAGAAAGAGATGGAACTGGTTGATTGCAATGCATTTAAGTGGAAGCTTTTAAGTAATGCCGTTACTTTGACGTCACAAAAAATGGCAAAAAGTGGATTTATTAGTTTCTCGGAATAACCATTTGAACTAATTCCTATAATTAAGTATCAGCTACATAAATATAATTTAGTAGTCTCTTCAAGGAATTCTTTAAATATTAGTTTATATATGGCATTGAAAAAAGAGAAATGAAATCATTTTCTTTAGTTGTTCAGTTAATAAATTTCATGACAATTCCAATCCTTTACTCATCGCTCATTTTGCAGCTCAGTCTTTCATTTGGCTTGAATTCTCTTTGGCTTTGACTTGACTTTTCGACTTCGTTGGGTGGGCCGAAAATCCAGCATGAAAGTCAGGTCTTATAAAGTCAACTGCTTGGTTATTTGGTAAATAATCGCAAAATTTCCGGGCAAGTCAAGCGCAAATCCTTTCGCTGGAAGTGTAAACCCCTTTCGCAATCCACTTCCCTTTGGGTTCCGCTTTCTCTGAGGAACAGTAGCCGCTGGGCCTTTAGCGGCAGCAACGCCCCTTGTCCAGCGAAAGGATTTAAGCGGTGCTACTGCTTCTGGTACTGCTTCTGGTACTCCTACTCCTACTCCTACTGATACTCGTACTGAGCTTAGTGGCAACCGCGTTAATTAAATCGCTTTGGACATGCTCTGGACATGGCCAAAGGGTTTCCGAAAGGATTAAAGAGCGACTGCGCGAAAGGGCTAAGTGAACGGTGGCCAGGTACGCGGCTTTTCTATTAACAGGATGATCATGCACATCAAAGGGCTAAAACCACACACCCATAAAACTGACCGTGCAACAAAGGGCCGTGCAACGCGTGCAACACTCCGTCTCAAACTCAGTCTCAGTCTCAGTTTCTGTCCACCACAGCCCGTTCATCAGCCATCAACTCTTCTGTTTATTGCACCCTTTAAGCGAGCTGCTTTTTACCTACCAAGCAAGCGATCAACCAACCAGGTTCAGGCCCGGTTAAGGCAAAAGGATTTTCACTGCGGCCGTGACGTGTTTGTTTGTTTGCCATAAAAGGATTATGGGCGTGGGCAGGTAAAGGCTTCTGCCTCCGTTGGCTTACACTGCCCGCACGCCCCTGCCACAGCCACAGCAGTTAACCCGTTAACCTCCCTCCTCGGACTCTAGCTCGCTTCCTTTCGACGCTATCGAATAGTCTTTCTTACTTACTATACTTACTTTCTGCTCGTTGTTTTTTTAGTTTTCCTGGTACTTGCAGTTCTCTGTCTTTTCGACAATCTCATATCATCATTTTTACTAAAAAAGTCAACTCTGTGATCATAAAAAAATGACGAAAAAATGACGAGAAAATAAAGAAACTCCTCGACGTGTTTGTTACGTGGAGTTGCGTAAAAAACGAACACAGTTCCAAGTAAATTTTTTGCTTCTGCTGGTTGACAACAAATTGCATAAAAAATGATTCTTCACTTACAACATTTATGATTACGAGTTCGCTAAAAAAAAACTATACGCAAAAAATAAAAAACGCGACTCGTCTAAGCCTAAGGACTGCGGCTCGAGGGGATTCAAGGTGAGGATGGGTTCGGGGACAAACAAAAGCGCAACATGCAGAAGGATTTTATGGTTTTATTTAGGGTTATTTACGGTCCTCGGTCCTCAATGCCAAATCAATTGGCGTGCAAACGTCAACTCGTCAGGCTAACTCTATCCCTCTCTCTCTCTCTGTCTCTTTCTCTCACTCTCTCCTTTGCTTACCTGTGCCTCGAAGGAGTAAACAGCCGCGGGCGAAAGAGTTCTTACCTAGGCCGAAAGACTCGCGCCGAAAGAGGTTTCTGGCATGGGTTAGAGTTTAGAGTTTCCACGGATTAGCCAAACATCTAGAGGGTTGGGTTTATGAGCGTCACGCTAATGTGCCTCATGTCCTTGATGAATCGACGTCGCCGCCTCTGCTGCTGCCTCTGCCGCTGTCTTCGATTCGCAAAGAGTTTTTACGACACGCACAGCTCCGTCCAGGCAAAACTCGAATCCTTGCCAATTTCCGGGAATGTTATTTGCGTGGCCAACACCAAATGGCCAACGAGTATGCCACTAGCCAACGCCAGAGGGCGCTGCGCATACATTTTCTGTATATACTCTAATCGCTTTCGTGCCTCAAAGGCAACCGACTAATTTGGCCCAAAAACCATTGCCAACTTAATTTAGGGGTCTAATTTTTTGGAAGCACCGTTAGACGGCAGCTGCCTCATCAAGCGTCCGATAATCTACATAAATATTTGCCTAATGACAGGATGTCTTCGCTACAAAGATCGACAGAGAGTTTCCCACAGCCTCCGACTGATTTTCTGTCTGTCCGTCGAGTGGGCGTCGTGTTTTTGGTAGCCAGCAAAAAGAAAACAAAACAAAATGCAAAATGCCATTAAAAAAAATGTGCTCAACTGCGGGATTCATGTACGTATATAGATCGTTGAGGTGCTAAAAATGTTTTACGAGTCCCAACAAATCGTGACCAGACTCAGTCTGCGACTCCAGCTCCCAGTCCAAGACCCACAACCAGAACCAGAACCAGGCCCAGACCCTGAGACCAGAGTCCATGTCCATATCACGGTACAAAGAGCTTAAGCGTAGACAGAAGGTGTTGAGCATATAAAACGCTACAAAAAACAACAGAAGAATCTCTCAACTCAGATCCGGGATCAACGAATTGTCAATGTCCTTCTCAAAGAATATAATAGATTAACTTCTAGTCTTTATGAGACATTTCTTAAGATATAGAGAGATAATAAATTCGATAGTAAATTGTTAATCATAAATAATTTGTATCTATCCTGTAATAATACTTATTCTTATCAAAAGATTAAAATCTTAGATTCTGTTAATTTTTAAAGGATCAAAAGGGACAGATTATACCAAATTATTAAAAAAGTCTTAAAAATCCAATATTTGTAATTTAGTAATAAGTTCATATCACAGATATTTAGTTTCTTTTTTTAATTCTATTTCATTTCATTCCATCATTTAAGAGCCAGTTAAGATTACTTTTGTAGCATCTTTTAAGAACCAGTTAAGGATACTTTTCTGATTGTAAGAGTATCGGCCACTACAAGGGAATCGCGTGCAAAGAAAGGAAGCTTCAACGACAATTGCCAGTCAGGCCAAAAGAAATCGACTGTGGCATCGATCATAAATGCTGCAGGAGAGCGGAGAACGGGGAATGGGGGAAAAGGAAACTGGGAATGGGAATGAGAATGGGAATAAACAGAAACTGAATTGTGGCCATAAGCCGGTTGCTGGGCTTGCATGCACTATTGAACTTTTTGAATGAAACCGACAGGCTTCAACTGCAACAACAACAACAACAACAACTACAACAGCTACAACAACTACAACAACAATAACACTGGCAAGAGCGCAAAACAACAACCAGTCAGTTGAGGTAACAACATAGCCAAGTCAGGCGTTTGTGAGCCAACGGCAAGTTGTAATTTACACTCCACAGCGCTGGGGTGGCGTTGCCCCAAGATGTTCGGCAGCATCCCAATCCCAGGTTGCTGCCGCATCCCATGCAACCAAACGTTGCATCGTCACAGCGGGCAGCTTGTCACGATAGCAACAACGTCGCGGCGTCGCGTTGGAGTTGGACTTAAAGTTGGAGTTGGAGTTGAGGTTTTACTTGGAGTTGCCGAGATCATGCCCGGCGATTACCTAAACGCACACAGACAGAGCGACAGACAGCGAGGAGGGGGCAAGGGACGGGCAGCAAGCGGGTGGCAGCTTTAGAGATCCTTGAGCTGCGGCTGCATAAATTATAATGTGAGGGGCTGACCGGTTGCTGGCGTCGTCGTCGGTTGCTGCTGTTGCTGCTGCTGCTTCCAATGGTGCTGCTGTTGCTTTCAATGTTGCTGCTGCTGCTGGCACACTTATTGCGCAAAAAGCGCGCTCCACGAAGCATGGCAAGAGCTGGTCTCGCATTTGAACTGCCACTGGGACAGTCAGATGAAGATGGCGAACGAGACGGAGATGCGGATGGAGACTGTGACTCTGAATGTGACTGCGGCTGAGATGTTGTTGTTGTTGTTGTTGCATGTACTCGTATCGTCGTCGCGCCGGCGCATTGTTTTCATTTTATGGAGATTAACATTCTGCGTCTGCGACGTCGCCGACGCCACCACCGCCTTTTGCGACAGCGACGACGACGGCGACTGCGACTGATATCAACATCTGACAAGCATCCGCTGCAATAATCTCCAAGTTGCAGTCGAGTATACCCTATGCAAGAAATATAATAACGAGGGCAAATAAAATGAAAAGTTGAATTTTCTGTTAAATTAATAACATATAAATATTATAAAAAATAATTAATAATTATAAAAATCCAAAATAAATATAGATAAACTTTGATTCTAAACAGTTTGCAAATTTTTTAAATTTCTATATAACTTTTTAAAACTTCTTTACTTGAAATGAATTTTTATTTTAAATTTTTAAACTTAAATTATTTTTTATGTGAAAAATTATGAAATTGTATTTATTTGTGCCATTGATTGCTCATAATTGATGTTAATATATTAAATAAATACATTAAAAAGTAATTATTATTGTTTAGCTTAAACATAAGATCATTTATAATCATGAATCGAGGGTATCCCAAATACTGTACTTTAAAACCTTTTCATCTCACAACTTTTTGCAGTGTTTTTTATTCAGCATCGCCGATTTTACTTGTTTTTCATTTCGGCAAGTCACGACCCGCGTAATGAGCTGAGTTGGACTGAGATGGAGACTGCAACTCCATGGACCGGGACTGGGGCTTATGATCTTCTCTTTTGTCTGTTGCAAAAGGAAGTCACACTGGCTAACTGACTGACTGGCTGACTGACTGACTAACTGACTGAATGCCCGAACATACAAAAATGTTAATTTTATCCATTGGGCAATACGCCGATAATTAACCTCGTTGGTGTTACGGCTGCTGCCTTTGCAGCTTCTACTTCTGCTTCTTCTTCTGCTGCTGCTGCTTACCAGCATGAAAATTGATCGAGTTGCTGAAAATTGAATTTCAATTTATGGATACAGCGGCGACACGCCTGGGAATTGTTTGAAATATGCAATGTTCGGAACTGATAATGTTCGACATGCTCCAACTACTTGACGGACGAGACAGAGACGTGAGTTATTAGCGAGTTAAGACTGTGCTGTGATGCAATCAGGGGGAACATTCATTAAATTTAGGAAAGAGAGCATGTCAGTTGCTCTCACGAGAGATTAACCAATGGTTAAAGAAGGCAACTTGTGATTTTCTTAGACTTTATCACAAAATCTTTATTTACTTTCAATTTCTCAAAACTTAACATTGTTTTTCAAGTTCTTGTGCTCATACAATGCTCTTACTTTTGCTTTTCTTTGAATTTCACTTGTGAGAAATTAACTTTTGGCTATCTGTATTCATTTTTTATGATCAGAGTGTATAAGCCTTTAACTTTTAGCCACAACTGAGTTCCGCTAACACAGTTGTTCACACGTCGAGGGAATCCTTTGTTGCTATCCACAACAATATTTGACTTTTTGGCTTTTCGACTTAAATAGAAAAATATGCCAATTATTTCCGGGTTTCTCATTAAGTAGGATTCAAGGCTGCGTTTTTTAAGCCTTTTTGTTACAGAAAACTCAAAAAACTAAAAATTGGAAAAGAAAATTATGCTGCGTCGATTTAAAAGTAATTCCCCGAAGTAGAGTCTAAGAATTCCGCTTAACCCGTTGCTAAAAAATCGCTTCACATAAAAAACGTAGTAAAAAATGGCTAAATACTGGCAAAAGCGGCTCAATTCCGCGAAGTGCATAAAAAGTGCAATTCTTCTAGCGATATTTACAAACTGCGACCTGAACTCTGGCATGGCAAAAAGAGTTGAGAGCAGAGCAAAAAGAGCAAAAAGGCTTAAAAAACTGAACGAAGGGTTCGCAATAAAAAAAAGGTGAGGGTCGAGCAGCAGGCGAAACACAATGCGGCAAGGACAATTGCCACAAAGGGATGCAATTGTGCCGTGCAACCCGTAAAAAATGCGACCGCAACAAAAGGTTGCAGGGAAAGGCTTGAAAATTGGCAAGGACATGTCTCGGTTCGGATCGGGTCGGGTTAAAAAACGAAAGTCAATTTCGGCTGAAGGCAACAAAAGCAGCGCGCGCATTGCACATTATTAGCCAGGACTAAGGACTAAAGACGAAGGACTAAAGGATGCGAATTGTGGCAAGAGTAAAGGGGCGGAGCCAGGACGTCATAAAATCGCGAGCGTGTGCGCGAAATGTGAAATGTGATTCCAAGGCTGCGAAAGGATGTGGTGCTAATCCTTGCACACTCCGAGTTCTTCAGCATTCGCTGTGTTTGCCAATATTTTGATTTCGAAAATAAACAATACGCCCACCGAACTGCACCGAACCGGGTTCAGGTCAGCAGCAGCTTTGACAACAGGACATCGTCCAGTGAAGGGCTTGCAAGGCTCTCCTCTCTCTGGAAGGATTAGCCGCGTTTAACCATGACGTCGAATCGTCGATTTCCCGCGAATTGCCAACAGCGCTGGGCGTTCTCGGTTGCTGCATTTAGCAAAGGATTACGGCCCATTTCGACCATAATTAGAGACAACAAGTTGTAAAGCCATTTAGATGTTAGTAAACAGTAAATTCCCAAACTCTCAACGCAGCCACGTCACGTCAAGATGCCAAATCAAAAGTTAAATGAAATGTCACTTAAGGTCTCATCATCTTCAGCAAGGTCAGTTCTATGTAAATTTACAAATATACTAAAATAACTGCACCAATTTTTTGCTACAATTTCAAAGATTTCCACAAAAACACAAACAAAAAAAGAATGACATAAAACTAGAATTCTAGAAGGGTTACCCTTCAAAATAATGGAAACAATGTCGCAGCACGTCGCGCTCTCCTTTTTTAACGATGCCGCATTGTCAGTTTTTTGTGCGATCGACCCAGTGGTCTAGTTCGGGTGTTCCTGCCCGGAGAACCCTTCCCAGAACTGACCGGACTTTTATTTCCATTATTTTCTATTATTTTTTTGTTCCAGATTCGTTTTGCTTTGCTTTGAGGCAACTTTTTGTCGCCGACGACGACGACGACGGCGTCGCATACGCGGAATTTTCCAATTCTTTAACCCGTTTTTCCATTTTTCCACGATTTTCAATTTTTGCTTTAAACAATTTTGAGTGTTTCGGTTTTTATGATATTTTACTGTTTAACATTTTAATTGTAGCAGCACGAAATAGGGCCATTTATGACTGTTACCCTTGCCCAAAGTTTATGGAAGCGAAAGTGTTGACATTTTTGGTATCTTGGTTTTGGTTAGAGCTGTCAGCGGCATTTGGCCTGGCTCTTTTGTAAGGACTCTGGCGGCTGCTTAGTTGTCATTAGTTAAGGTCAAAGTTGCTCATTAGCCGCAGGCGAAAAGGCAAAACAGAAACTAGTTTGAAAATTGAAAGTATAGTGTGTCAAAAGGAGAAAGAATATTGAAATATATTTGACAAGCGTTGAAAATTATAACAGAAAAATGGGGATGCTATGATTAAAAATTAAGAAATTTATGATTAAGAATTATGTTTTATTAGAAATGTTTATAAAAGTACTTCTGAGTTCCGCCTAGATTGTCCAAATCTCTTGGAAGATGATTATATATATATATATATATACAAAGTAGAGTGGATAATAATAAAGTTAGAAATCGTACTACATTGAAATTTGATATTTGCTTGCTTTAACTAAGATTCATAGAGATTACCTTTCTGTGAGTAGAAAGATACTTCTAAAATTATTCTCCTTAGCTTATAAAAGGTAAATTAATTTGGATTAGGAATGAGTTTTCAAATACAAGTATTTTATATCCAAGATATTGAATAAAACACAAATGAATTTGCAATTCATTCAATTAACTGTTTCAAGAATATTAGCACGTGTCTTGTGGTTCTACCTAACAAACTGCCTAAATCTTTTAAAGACAGGACAAAAAACCTGCGCCAAGTAAACCACAATAAGTAGAACAATTATTAGGCAAAAATTGGGTCGTTTTTGGTCGCTTGCTTGTAAACAATGAATGGCCAGACTGGATGACAACTGTGCAAAAGCCACGAAAAAAGAACAGCAGGCTGGGAAAAAAGCAAACAAAGTAAAAAATCGGACGCATAACAAAAAGATGTGGCTCAGATTCAGACTGCAAATGCGGGCAGCCGCAGAGAAGTGCGACAATTTTTGTTTCACGTGCACTCATAAAAAATAATTAGGCCAAAAAATGTGAGACACTTAGGGGAAATTTGCAAATGCAAATGCGAAAATCTGTTCGACGACCTGCGAAATTCAAGCTAAAAATTTGCACGCAGGTCGTCGACAGATTTTCTTTATATTTTTTCACATTGTTTCTTGTTTATTTTAGATTTTATGTGTATTTTTCTTTTTTGTCACGTGCTGTGTGCTGTGTGCCTGCGTTGTCCTGGCGAGAGGTCCTTGGAACGCTGGTAAATTAGGCAAAATTATGTCATGCCGCGAGGCGGTTCTGGTTCTGGAACGAGATCAGAACATTGAGAGCGCTAGTTTCATTCTCTTCCTGGTCGGTCGAGCGAGAAAAAATATAATATTTATGATGGCGATCATAAAAATATTTGCCCACTTACGTAAGAATTTCGCAGTGTCCTTTTTATGTGTCCGTGTCCTTTTACCTTGACGGATTACGCAAAAATTGTCTGGCCGATTTTGAAATAGTTTTAGCTGACTTTTTTTGTTCGCGTTTATTTGGGCTCATTAGACGGTTGCCAGGATTTTTGCCAGGCCAACTGTCAAGGACACGCGGTTCGCTGTAATTAAAAGTTTTTAATAACAACACAAGCCAGGCTCATTAATTATACTCGGGGACAGATCAGACAGATCTTCCCCTCAGTTGCCAGCAAAATCGTTTTGCACAAACTCGTAAACAACATTATCAAGCGTCCCGTCCAAATGCGATTAAGTTGGCAACATTAACTGGCGACAGCTCCCCAGAAGGCCAGAAGGACAGAAGACCACAGTCAGCACAGGCAACCTGTTCCCCCTTTTTCGACTTTCAATTGCAATTAATCAAAGCCGAGAATGCCGAGAGGGAATTCAGAGAGGCCGCAGGTAGAGAACTTGGATGCTAATCGATGTGATACGACCAAAGATTTCTTATCAATGCCACGCATCGATTTTACTTAAATTCGCACATTAAGTTAATGATTCTAATTGATTGATAATTGTATAATTATCCAGTTGAAGAAAGTTAAACAGATTGCGCAAAACTTGCACTTCATTTCAGTAACTGCAAATGAGCTGAATTCCCAGCCAATTTTTCTTTGCATTGTGCCTAATTATTTAATAAACAAGCAGCAGCTGTCTGAAATGGTCAACTTTCCACAATACCAAGATGCAACCAACAATTGTCGCCAATTAACGGATGGGATGCTGTGCTCCCTTTTTTTTTGTCCAATGCCAAGTTAAACAGACTCCCTGATTCCCATTTCCAATTCCATTTCGAGTCCATTATTAAGCGTGGAATCCTGTTGTCTGTTTTGGATGTTGAAAGGCTGCATTAATCAGGCGGACAAATCGAGTTGCAGTTGCGTGAAACGAGTAGCTCATTGATTACGACAAGTATATGTAAATTTCGATAGCGATATGAGAGAATGGAGATGGGAATGGGAAGAGGGTATGAGGATGGAACGTTATGTCGCAGCTCCGATTGCTGTGCCGATTCCAATTCCAAGGTTTCCAATGCCAACTGTCGAATTGTCGAATCATTTATTATTGTTTTTAATGGCTTCATGAGACACACACACACACACAAACACACAGAGGGCAGGAGCTAATGACAAGCGACAAGTCAGCGTTTCCACAGGTGGGGACAGAATTCGCGTCATCGATTGACTCGCCAGTTGCTGTTATGTTGTTGCTGCTGCCAGTTGAAAGTTGCCAGTTCTCTCCGTGTGACACGCTTCTGCCCAATGTCAGTTGCATGTGCCGCTTTGTTTTGGATTGGCAACCGAAACTCGACGCCCTCGTGTGCACTCCGACGCGCCCCACTTCTTATCGCATGCTCACACTTATACAATCAAAAAACTTACTCGCTTAATGCACATTGCAGCACGTATCCAAAGAACAAACAAAAAAAACTGACTAATCGACAGACTGTCCGACCACTTCAGGTACAAACTGCAATTGAAGCGGGGTTAATGGTTATTTTATATAACTCGAGAAACTAGATACCCCCAACGTAACAAACAATTGTCATGAAGAACATACAAACATTATTATTGAAAATTAATTTTAGAAAACTTTACGTACGAATAATTAAAGTGAAGTTTACACTTATTCTAAATTTTAAATGCAAACTAAATATAAATACTAAACATTGGAAACTAATTGAATAAATGATTTGAGACTTTCTTTTTTTCTTCTTCGACAGTATTGTTAACATTATACAATATTTATTCTATGACCTACGAAATATATTTTCAATTAGATCAACAAAAGATTCTCATCTTTCGAAACATGCTTCCGACATTATTATTATTTCTTACATCAAATGAATATAGTTTAAAGCCTGGATCTTTTATAAGATCAGTCAATATTATCAACATTATCAAGTCTATTTAATATATATTCTATAAATTATAAAAACTTATGCTCTATTAGATCATCAACTCTATGCAACCATCCACTTTTTCAAAGTGTTCCTAATTATAACCTAAATTTTGTTAAGTAAAAACCACAGGAAATTAAAGATTTAGAAGGATTTAGGAGCTAATTATCTCGACTTGACCTTGAGTGAAACTCAGCTATGGGTCTGTGTCGAATTAGATATGTAGCCGTTGAACAGGGATTTCAAGGGAATTTCAGCTCAGCTTCTGCTCCATTTCCATTTCCATTTTGATTTCTGGCCAAGTGCTAAAAAGGGTTTCACCTACTCAGAGCAACAGCAGCTGTTTGCAGTCCATAATTGAAGCATTCCGTAGGTAATTGGTAGCGATTTTTTATGCTCAACGCATAAATTAACACCAGACGAAGCCGAGTTCGAGTCGGAGTCAGATCGGAGCTAAAGTTGGATCGGAGATGCCTCAACAGATTTGTGTAATTGCAGAATGCGAACACTTTCAGTGCCGCTGAAAATCTTTTCTGGGCCGTGGCATTGTAATCGGACTTTTGAGCTTTTAATATGTCCTAAGCTGTGGCTACAACCCGAACACGAAACTGAAGCTGATTATAAGGTGCGGTTCGGTCAACATGCAATTTGGTGTTTGGGTCAGAAGGAGCCGCGTTTATATGTTAATTTTGTGCCGACTTTTTGGCAAGCGTTTTGTACCTCATTAGAGCGGCGAAAGCGCGTTTACAAGTGTTAAATTGACCAAATTACGGGTTGTTAACAGGATATAAAAGTAAAAGTGTCGGTCTACAGAATGCAGAATGCAGAATACAGCAGATTGCAGATTGCAGACCAGCAGCTCCAACAGCAGGTGCCACAAAACGAAACCTAATGGCAGCCAATTCAATTTGGGTCCCAAATAAAAAGGAATAAAGCAAATTTGTCTGATTTTATCATGATGTTTTACTAAGTACTTTATAGAACCCAACAATGCGGAAAAGAAAGAATACAACATTAAAAGTACATATGTATGTTATTTTTAATAATAATTAAAAGGAACAATTTTTAGTAATTTTATTTTTTATGTATTTCAAGTGAATAATAAACTTGAATTGATAGCTTCAACAAAAATTGCTGAATATCAACAAAAATCTGCAGCTAAAAAGTTCATAAAATTGTTTATTTTTATATTTAGACAAATATTTCTATAATTAACTCTATGAAATGTGCACTTATATTTAGTCTGCGAATCACTTGCTATAAATAATTACCTCAAGAGTCTAGAAATATTTATTAACTATAGATAGGATTTCAAATAGAAATTTCAGGGATAAGCCTAATCGATTCTTTGGTCTGTGAACAGGATGCTAAAGTAAAAGTATCTGCGACAGGTGTCATCGGCATTCCCCCTGCCTAGTGACCAGTGTCCAGTAGAAGAAGTCAGAATATACATCAAAAAGTAAAAAGTGGCTCGAGGCAGGGCCAGATTGTCAAGGCTTTTTGTTAAGGCAACTTGGTGGATTGATTTATGCGCGAATGCAAATTGCAAATGCAACTTCAAATGCTAATTGCGGCGACGGTCAAAGACATGATCACGACTCCAAGTCCGACAGGGACAGGGGCAGGGACAGAAGACACCCTGATGCCAAATCCAAAGACAGTTCATCACAACAATGATGGAAGGTGGAGTCTTCTCTCGCTCTTTCTCCCCTCTTCTTTTCTATGCAAAGAACTGACTCTAACCCACGCCAGGTACGCGGATCGTGGCTGCTCATTCATATGCAAATCTTGTGGTGACCACAAATGAAATGCCAACACGCAGAAATGCAAAGAGAGCATCGAATTGCAAATTATGGCACCGAGGAAAGAGGAAAGAGGAAGGAGTGGACAAGAGGAGGAGCGGGATGAGGTAGTCACTGGTCCGAGACTGGGCAATGTTGACAAAGCTGCGCCTGAATAATTCTCTTGTTAGATAGTTGAGGCTCCAAGTTGGAGCCAATGGCAGAACCAGAGTCAGAATGCCAGAGTCAGAGCCTAAAGCGCGTGCCTTTGGCTCCAACTTCCGCTGGAGCCGCTGCCAAGTGTCTGCTGCGATGCGTGACTTTATCTACAAAGCGTGGCCAGGGCCACAGTCGACAGTCGCCAGTCGCCAGTCCGAAAGAGAGCTTTGAAAACTAATGCCACAAGGCAAACAGAGAACGGAGTTCCAACGGGTGCTGCTGTTACTGCCTCTGAATTCCTGGAATCTCTGTTGACTTGGTGACGAACTCGTCGCTCCATTAGCATAACACACAGTGCCCAGCAGCAGCAAGTTTGATTGCTCTAGTCGAGTGTGCTCGACTGCGAGTTACCCTGTGTACGCAGAATAAAAAGTCCGGGATATTGCAATAAATAAATCGCATATAATTGATAAATTAATCCCAAATACTTTTTTGTACAACTTCTGTGTTTATTATCAAATTTTAATGAAATTCTCAGGCTAGATCAGAATTGGTTTATATATGAAGTATGTCAAATTTCAATAATTAGCTTCCAAATTGCTCTTTTAATGAATTCTTAAGAATTCAAAAAAAAAAATTATTTTTCAAAAATTCAACAATTAAGGGCTAAAGAAAACTATTTAACATTTGACGTGTCTACCAATCATGAATTTATATTATCACTGCGGACGGCAATCCGCGCTAGTGACAAAAGCAGCACGAAGGGTGTTTAAATAACTCCTTCAGTTTGTTACCGATGCTTTTAAAAAGCTAAAATACCCTATCTTTGACCATTTTTGGGTGCAGGGTATTAAAAGGCAAACGACAGCCCTTCTCAGCGGATGTACGCTTGATTATGTTGTTTGCTCTGCTGGGACAGAGACCGAGAATAAGAATGAGACTGAGACTGAGTCTGGAATTGGGATTGGAAATGAGACTGTGACTGTGACCGGGACTGAGACTGAGAGTGTGACTGAAACATCTATGGAATTGCCACTGCGGAGGCTGTTCATGACAATAATCACTCTTCTGTTTAAAGTTTTAAGCAAACAGATCGCGCGTCTGACGCCAGTGGACGAGTGGACGACGGGATGAGTCTACAGTCTACCCAAAATACGGTGGCTATCAAAATAGATTTCTACACGTTTCAGCCCACCCAAATGGACAACTGGCCAAGTGGTAACTGCAGTTCCAACTACCTCAACATTCGTTCAATGTTTGTGCGATCACGATCACGCGCTTGGCTTACGATCTTTGTGTTAATGCCGTGCCCTGTGCAAATGTTTATACAAGACAGAACAGAACAGAACAGAATGAGATGCCTTTGCCAAGATGACGCTGTTGATCCTAAGTAGCCCAAAAAAGAAGAGAAAAAGGATTTGCCTGTCGCCGTCATCTACAACGTCGTCGTCGTCGTCGTCGTCGTCAGCGTTAATGTGCCTGCAAACAAGCGTGATGTGGCAATTGTCTGGGGAGCGTCTTTAGGGATTGATGCGGCATTTGCTCTCTTAAGTAGCCCATAAGTCGTCGAGGTGTAGATCCATTAGCTACCATCCAACAAGTGGTAGCTCTCCCTATCTCCGTGTGTGTGTGTGTGTGTGTGGCAAGTAATCGTGTGGGTGTGCCACGAACCTGACCTTTGCTATTTGTACAACAATTGTACCTAAGGGAATCCGTAGAATCGTTAAGTCAGTCTAACACTTGAGTGAGATATACAAATTTGAATCCCTCATTAGTTTGACCCCTTTCAAGGGAAGAGATCAGCAACTAAATGAAACTCTGAATGTTGATTTTGTTCTAGGCAGAGATCAGCAACTGATCGACAGTTTGGGAGTTGATTTGAGCCCCAATAGAAATTGGTTATTCTTTCCTTCCCGCTTAAAAAAGTGTTCAGCAACTGATTAAGAAGCTGTTTTGACGTTTTTCTACGTAACCCGCTTTAAAAAAGAGCGATCTGCAACTGATCGAGAGTCGACAAATTGATTTTTCTTCAAGGTCGTTTCTCATTTCCGCTCTGCGATTGCTCCCCTTATTTGGTCACGTTTCTTGCGACTTGGCTATAACTAAATTAGATCCAGATGAGTGCGGTTGTGAATGTGTTCCAAGAAACCTAAACGCGTCTGACGTCAAACATTTGGCGTAGTCGTTGCTAATTTGGCTGTCAGTGCGAGCCCATTGATTAACACAGAGTCTCTTGCCCACTTTCAATTGTTGTTGTTGCTGTGTGTGAATTTGGGAAAATTCGCTCAATGAATGCAGAGAACGTCAGTGGAGGAGGCGTTGGTGGAACGGAAGACGGGGGACGGTTTCATGCCACGTCAAGCACGCGTCTGCTCCTCCAATTGCTCCGCCTGCGTTGCGGTTTTGCTTAGATATCTTTATGAATTTTCAGTCACATGAGCATGCGGCGTACACTCATTAGGCGTAGTCTGCGTAGCAGGAACGTGGAACGGAAACGTGCGTCAGGCATCAGACGTCGCACAGTGGAAAGCTTTGTTGATTTCCATGGCAAAAAATATTTATAGTTGATTTACTGAGTTAATTTTTTTTTTTTTTAATTTATTTTATATTATTTTCTAGCGCTACAAGCTGAGGCTTATAATTTTACAATTTACATGCTTACATTCTATATAAAATATATCTAACATTATGTTTAAAATTCGACATTAATTTTACATTTGCACTTTTTATAAAAAAGAGATTTTATTAATTAATTACTATTTATATAAATTTTTAGTTTTTTTTTTAAATAACAAAACAAGTACGTTGTTAAGATTATAACAATTATTAAAAATTTGAAAAACACTTTAGAGAAAACTTTTTAAGCTTTACAAAGGTTGTGTTCTCCCGTGTCATTTTTTGTGCGTATTTTGCTTAACAAAACAATTTGTTATTTGTGTCAAATTGTCGGCGTGCGCTCTCACTCGCTCTCTTTCTCTCTCACTCCCTCAGTACCTCCCACTCTCTCTCACTCTCTCCGGTGGACGCGTGGCCTCTGCTGACGTTGACATTGTAGACAGAAATTGTTATGCGGCCAGTTGGCGAGTTGGCAACTCGTTGGGGCATCGCTCAAAATGCCTTACACTAATTGCACTTACGCACGAAATGGCGTTTAACCTTCGCGAAGGATTTAAGATTTCAGACGCAATCGCAGCCCGCAGCTTAACGCGGCTTAACAGTAGTTAAGCGATCGTTTAAAGCCTCAGCTTTTGTTTTCAGTTTTCTCATTTTGGCAATTTTTCAATGCGAACAGCGCTTAAAATGCGATCAGCATGGCCTGATAATGTCGGCCTCATAATGTCCACGATATGGCACTGGCTGTGGCATCAACAGCTCTCACTTCATGCCCAGTCCCAGTCCCAGTTCCATTTTAGGGGGTGGGGTATCCACCTGTATCTCAGTATGTGTGCATCTCTCTCCCTCTCTCTCGCTGGTCGGGCAGATGAATTGCCAGATAAAAGGAGCGGGCAACGCGTCAAGGTTGCTTGGCATTGGCCAGGCCAACAAGTCGTTGGCTTCAGACGCTTGGCGAACGCAACACGCGACAATGAATTTCGCATATGTCACAGCAACAGACGATGGAGGAGGCTGCGACGTTGGAGGCGTCCCGCATCCCCATGTAAACAGACAGCCCCATGGCGAAGATGCAACAGCAGCAGACGAAGAGGAGGGGGAAGAGGAAACAGAGGCTGAGGTAGCAGCTGAAAAGCCGCCTAAATGTTGCAGTGCTTTTTTTTTGGTATTTTCTTTTATTTTATTCTTTTTTTTTGTGGGTTCGAGACTGCAGTACAATCACTTTTATTTGGGGATTGTTGCGCTACACTCGAGTTGCTTGGGCATAACAGTTCTAATGAGCTACAATTATTGCCCAAAAATTATCAGCTCCAGATATGTGAATATGATAATATGATGATACTATTATGATGATACTATTATCATTGTCACTAAATTTGAACCATTATTTTAATGTTTTATTGAAAACATTTTATTTAAGACTGAAATCAATACAATCATAGTTACATTTTATTAAATTATATAATTAAAATTATTCTAAAAAACAAATAATCAAGTGTTAAAATAATCGATCATTTTAAAAAGATTGTTTTTCCAAATTTATTTTATTATTTTAAATTTCTCTCCCACTATTTATTCCTTTGGCAGCGCATTAAGTCGATCGACATAGCCGAAGCTTGGCTAATTTTGTGGCTATCCTTGGCACCCAGCTGAATTCCCATATATACGAAATATCTCCCGACTGCGCTCGTTTCCCCTGTCACGACAGCGGAGGCATCGCGGCAATAAGCGGCGATCACAATAAATGCCAAGCATCGATGGCTTTTTACAACATTACGCACAGCTACAGATAAAGATACATTTACACACATACAGCAACGGATTCAGATACTTATACACAGCGTATTGGATAATTTTTGGCATGTCTGTGCAATTACCTTTATGTTTATGCGATTTCGACAGCAACTAAAATATAAAAAAATAAAAATCAAAAGAAAAAAGAAGAAAGGAGTATAAAATGTTCACTATGCCTGAACAATGGCAACAGGTGGCCACTCACTTATCCTGATCCTGCCGCCAAAAACCGAAGCTGGCACATCTTTTATAACTTTATATATACCCAAAGAAAAGGAGTGTGTTGCCAAAGACTTTTGAGGGCGGCGGCATTTGCCAAATTGGACGCTGATTGCCGGCGATTTGGATTTGAAGCTGCCTAATGATTCTTAATTTAATGCACGATCAGCCGGAAATGACACCAAAAATGGGATGAACAAGAAGAAGATGCTGCCGCTTCATGTGTCTGCAGCTTGTTGGCTGCCTCAAACGTTGTTGCAGCACGTGCTGCCACGCATGGCTGCCACATAAATCGCTAATAGCGGAAATTGCAAATGCAATGGGAGAATTCAGCAGCTGTTGCCAATGGCCGACTGCCATTTGGGGCTGAGAAAGTTGGCACACTGTTGCCAATACCAATAACAATAGCAATTACAATAAAAATAATAAGAACACGACTGCCTGTTATTTTTGGCCAATACAATTTGCCCAGATCCCCATTCCCATCAACGCCATGGCGAAAAACAAATCAAAGGCAAGTTCACGCGTCATCGCCAGCAGGCCACACACACGCCCACGACTGACTTACCAACTGCCCTCTCCTTGTCCCTCCCCTCACCCCTACTCCAATCACTACCCCTGCCACTACCCCCCACCCGTTAGAGAGCGGCGCCTTGGCTTTTTTTTTCTTATACTATTTTGCCTATTCTTTTGACGGCCCCCGTCGCATTGACGTCATTGACGTGCTGCAAAAGAATTTGTTTTTCGTGAAAAATATTTGCGCGCTTTGCGGCTTTTTATAATACTTTAGACTGTTATAGAGCAATTGGTTATTATGACTTTGTTATGATACTTGGGCTCTTCTTCAGTTTTTATGAAACTTTCGACAGATTTCTTATAGATTACAATCACGTGAACTAATCAAGGGATGTTAAAGAATACTTAAAATTTGATCAAATAAATAAAGATCAAATCATAAAACTGTTTTTATTGCAAAGATTATAAAAATTATTATTATTTCATTAAATAGTTTTGTTCACCAATTTAAAGTTGCAGCTTGTTAAATTTAAACAATTTGCAGTACAGAAAACGCTGCTTAAAAATTATAAAAATCTTTTAAAATATTTCGAAATCTTTATTTATTTCTTTAAAGTTTGACTGATTTTGTATGTGTTAAATATTATTGTAAATTTATTTCAAACCCCAAAAACTTTTGTTTTGTATATAAAAAAAATGTCATTAAATATGTAAACGCATTTAAATAAATTGTTTATTTGCAGAGAGGGTATAGAAAGTGTTTATATAGACAAATTTAATTATAAAGTATATTTTCCTTTGGTCAGAAATAACGTAAATTCATTTTGAGTTCTGTTGTTCAGGTTTGTCTGCTGACGCCTTTGTGGCGTTGTCTGGGGCCCAGATCTTTTTGGGCCTGGCCGACAATTGTGTGTTATTTAGCTGGTTATTTTGCATGGGCAGCTATTGCTCTGCTTATTGCCAATTTTAGCCCAACGGCCTGGGGTGATGACGATCGTCATCACCTGGTTTTGGTTTTGGTTATGGCTCTGGAGATCTCTGGATGTGCTAATGCTTTTGGCCTGTTTATAATCATGTCGGTTTAAACGCGTCATCGGCGCACGTCAGTCGCCCGTTGGCATCGGAGCAACGATGTTTCCCCAACCGAAAAACGGGATGGAGGGCAACCAATAAGGTGTGGATAAAGAGGGGTTGGGGCATGAGGTGAGCTGTGTGCTGTGTGAGGGGGCGACTGCTGGCCAACAACTATTTTTAGTCATGAGACGAGCCGCTAAAGTATTTTGGTCATCGGTTCAAAAACAAGCGCACAAACGACGGACAGTTTTATTTTTCCAACAAATTATTTATACGCAAAATCGCATGGAATTATTTATAAATGGCTGCGAGACGACCTTGTTGTTATTGTTGCTATTATTATTATTTTTTTTTTTTTAATTTGTTGTTGCTACTTTTACTACGGCTTGGAGCACGCCACAAAGCGTCCTTCACCCTCAATTTTTATACGGCCATAAATGCCAACAAAATATGCGCATAACAAATAAACCAAAAAGCATTTTGAAAGGGGGAGAATGAATAAATTGTCACAATTAAATCATCTGCCTTAATTAAAAACCAAAGTGCAGGAAAATTGAATTTGTAAAGTTAGCTGATCTCTAAAAATATTTTTGCATTTTTAGAACCGCCCTCGCAGATATTTATCTCAGCACTTTAGTCATCCCATGTAAATAAAATTTATTAACAAGAATTTTCTGTAAATATCAAAGTATTAAAATAGCAAATATTTGCTGCATGTTTTGCCGATGAAAAACAAATAAATATATTTTAGTTTTTCTCGATATCTTTTAGGTAAACAAGGAAGGTAAGCTGCCAGGCAGAAGATCTCGTTTTTATGGGTACTCTAGATTAAAGACCTAGATCTCTGGGTTTCTGGGTTTCTGCTGCTGCTGCTGCTTTTGCCTGTCGTCACATTTTTATGATCCTGTCGAGCCACTGTCGCGGCTATTGCATAACATTGCGTTGAGTTTCGGATTCGGATTCGGTTTGAGTTTAGGTTTGGGTTTCTTGAGTAGCTCAGCTCAACACAGTTGACCTTACGCAAAATTATATCATAAGCGAGAGCGAAGCTGAGACAATGGAAAAACAGGAATTAGGGATGAAGATGGCTCATAAAAACTTCAGGCTGTCAGGCGTGTGCGGACTACAGACAACAAAATAAAAACAAAAACTCGTAGGTAAATCTTTGAGATCTCTGTCTGCCTCTGTCTCTTCATTCGGCATTCATTATTATGGCAATGATAATCTAAAGCATTCAACACCTCTGACAGTTTCCTGTGCTCAGTGCTGAAAACTCATGCATAAATGCAGGTGAACAAATTCACACCATTCATACATACATCTAACGGTAGCTACATCCCGTCTGTCTATAACCCATCAACTCTACACGTTTTAATTGCCAGGACAAAAAACAAAAAACCAAAAGAACTGAATTGAGAATGGAATTAGAAATAGCAATAGAGAAACTCTCGGTTCATTAGCAATTGGTAGCAAGACAGGTAGCTCAGGTCTCATCCTCATCCCCTTGACAATTATTTCCGGCGTTTGTTTGTTGTTTCCTTCGATTCAATTCATTTAGTTTTCAAAAGAAATGGATGCTTATCAAGATTGCCTTCGGTTCACGCCCACTCAGCCAACGTGCCGAACAGAAATCTGTAACCAAACGATCATTTCGTTGGCATCTAGTTAGGCGTCGTCGGTTTGCGGTGTGTCCTCTGTGATGCATCACAAACTGCAACAACAGCAACAACTGCAACAGCAACCAGCTGTGCAACACGTTGGGGGGTGTAACGTCTCCGATCCGTTGTACACGTGTTAGCTGACCACCAGAGTCCCAGAATGAGACAAGCAACTCACGACACTCTCCGTCTCTTTCTTGTCGGCACAAAAGTGACGATTAAAGCGAATGCACTAAAATAACAGCAAAAAGAGAACAGCCAAAACAAAATTAATACCAAGGCAGTCGTAAAAATAAATAAAAAAATTTAAAAAAAGGTGGCCAACGCCGTGATCCTTTATGGCCCCGCACGAAGCCAAAGCCGTCGCGTCGCAGATTGAGCAGCGAGATTTCAAAAGGGGCGCGTGATCGCCATCAAAATGCTCGTGGAGGCAATTTAAATTGCTGAGCTGCAGCCGAAGTTAAAGTTGAAGCTGAAGCTGAAGCTGCTCCTCTTCTTCTTGTTGTAGCTGTAGCTGCGGCGGCGCGTGCACTTCCAAATCCAAAGTCCAGAACCTGCTGCCGAAGTTGAGACAAACAGCAAGGAAGCGGGAAGGAAAGGCACAGTGAGCCCCAAGAGGCTGAGACTGAGGCTGCGAGGGAGACAGAGATGGAGACTGAGGCTGTCACTCGCGTGCTGGGTGTTGAAAAATTTGGCATTCGTCTGTTATTTATAACAAGAGCTGGCTGCTTCTTCTGGCCATGGTTAACTGACGACACCATGAACACGCCATGGGCACCAAAAGGAGTCAAGGTTACGTCTAGGCTGCAACTATGTATGTGTTGTTATAGCTGCGATAATCCCCGCAACTGGGTGCGATGTTAATTTATGGTTTGTTGCATGCATTTAGCGCAAAATTGCTGAGGGTTATTTGAGCGATTTTTTAAATGTAAAATGAGGCAACACTTGGCATTCGCTATAAAATGAATTATAATAAACAGTTAAATTATATCACAAGTCATATTTTTTTTAATTAAATGCAAGTATACTCAGCACTCAACATTTTTTTTTCACTGTTTAATTAATTGAATATTTATTTTATCAACATCAATTTGCTGCTCTTACACATTTTAAATTTAAAAATGGCGCGCAGTTTCTCACTCGACATTTTACAGCACTGTTTGCTGTGCAGCACAAGTTGCCTGCTATGATACACGTTCGCTTGCTGCTCTGACAGTCTGGCAGCACTGTTAGTACTTAGCGTAAAGCTGCCTGTTATGGAACTTTAACATTTTTCGTTACATTTAAATCGTAAATTGAAATTGCAAACAACTAAGCGAGTTTGTGTTATAATATTTAATTAGATTTAATGATTCGATCAGAAGTTTTATAATCTTAAAATTAAATCTGCAGTCCATATAAACTGCAGGCTGCTTAGCTGAATAAATAAGTGCAATTTTGTTGGATTCCCAGTACCAAATTATAAGAATACGTGTATACATTTCGGTTTTTATTAAGGCAAACAAGCGTTAATATCAAATTTATTTTCACTTGACTCTTGCGGCTGAAGAGATAATTGCAGTGGCAGCAGCTGGTTCTTGTTTTCAGCCACTTCTGAAACTTGGCTGACTGACTGATGGGCTAGCTGTCCAAAGAAATCAGCGCAAATTGGCATCAAAACAAATATTTGCCCGAGGTGGCAGCCAAAAGCTCAGGCAGCCAAATGCCTAATGACAGGATGAGCACTGTGATCCTCACGGCAGCAGACACATTGGACACCATTGAGGGCTCCTTTTCACACCATCAGCACAGACAGAAACAGAGAGAGACAGAGGGAGAGAGAAAGGTGCGATGTGGCACACCTTCTGGCACATCTCGTTGACTGTGTCAATTCTGGGAATGTGAGTGTTGTTTGCCTGACAGAGGTAAAAATCTGACGAGGAGTCAGGCAATAAAACGTAGCACCAAATTAGCGCTTTATTGCATGTTGTGTTTGTTTGTGCAGCGAATTCAACCGGATAAAAAGGAATCTTCAATGCCCTGCTGACTTTTTCTGGCACCGTTAAGTTCTTGTTAACTCTTCCAATTATAGCCCAGGGTTGAACCGACAATAATATTAAATAAACAACAGTTGCGATTTTCTCTTATCAACATATAATAATCTGTAAGCTTTTATTGACATTTCAAGCACCTGCAGAACGGGATATTATCAATTCTTTATTTATCACAACTATTTACACAAGGTTATCGTTTTCCTTAGAGGTTCATTCATATATATTTATATAGATAGCTCAGCTATCTTGTCCAGGTGTCCAGGTGTCAACCATTTATGGCTTGGCTATTTGTGGCGCCACTTGCCACCTTATCACATTTGTTCGGCATTTGGAGTACCAGATTCCAGGCACTAGGTTCCAGTTTCCGGTTTCCAGTTTGCTGTTTCCGGTTGAGGGGTAAGGCCAGCGTGAAGCATTTATATAAATCAGCTAAAGCTAACATCGTTTAAGCCAATACATTGCGCAGACATTGCGGCGTATAGACATTGGCAACTGAATCCCAGCCACAATCGGCCAGCTGATGTGTTCTTTGTGGATTCCAGTCCAGACCGCAGACAAACTCGGTATGCTGCGTATTAATCTCCTGTGCTGATTCGCCGCGCTCCAAATCCCAAATGCTGCAGATAAAAGAAACACAAATATATGTAGAACTCATCTTATAAGTCAAAGAACTTTGCCGTCGACACTTACCGCGTTGTAAAATCATAATTGGCCGATGCCAGCACCGTCGCTGAATGTGGCGAACAGGCCAAACGTCTGACCGCAAATTCTCCCGAGTACAGCTCAAACACTGGTGTCCTCATCTTGCGCAGATCCCAGCCTCGGATTAGACCATCCGATCCGCCGGTGAGCAGGACATTCCGATCGAAGTGACTCCAGTCACAGGATAACGCTTCACTCGCATGTGCCTCGATGCTCATCAGGGGTTTGCCTGTAAAATCAAGAGAATTCCATAAGTTCAAGTGTCCATCGGTACTTACGCTGGCAAAGAGATTCGCAATCAGAGGCGAAAACTTTGCGCAATATATCAAATCATTGTGTCCCACAAACGTCGTGATGGAGTTCTGCCTGTTGCAATCCCACAGCTTGAGAGTACAGTCCCAACTGGCCGAGAGGAGTGTGTGATAATTCCACTTCTCGCCCCAATCCAGACTGTAGATCTCGTTCTTGTGCTCCTGCAGGCAAATCAGCGGCTCCTTGGGCGTCTGCTCTGTCATCGCCGACTCGACATCCAATCCCGACCAGATCTGCAGCGAGCCATCGCCAGAGGCTGTCGCCGCAATATCGGCGGCATATGGACACCAGGCGACATCGAACAGCCCATCGGACCACTCCAGACGACACAGTTCGGTGAGATTTTGTGAATTGACATCGTCCAGGGAGCTCTGGCCAAGCAGGAAGAGCGAACCACCGCCAGCCAGACCGTACAATTGACTGAAAAACAACAATATATTTAAATATATTTTTTAGTCTTATATAGTCTGCTATAGTCAAGTGAGCGCGACTGCGAAATACCCTGCGGAACCTTGGCTTGTGGTGAACAAATTATTTGTACGAAACTAATTTAAATGCAGAATAAATTTAGATGTCAAACCATGATTAAAATGACATTACGCTTAAAAAACGGATTAGTTTTGGCCATACCTGTTAAATAATGATAAGTAATCATAATCATTAGTAATTAGACTATTTTGGTTTAAAAGTCGAACTAATGATTAAATTACGATTTTTTTCGGTTTTGCCCAATTATTAAATGATATCGATTGCAAAAAATCAAAAATGATTTAAAATTATTACAATTATTCAAAAATAATCAGAAAATATAAAAAATAGTTAAAAATAGTCTTTCTGATTAATTCGGATTATTTCTGATTATTTTTGATTATTTCTGAATATTTTTGACTATTTAGTAAAAATCAAATTATTTTAAGTTTTCACAATCAAAGTAGCCAAAATAATCAAGAAAATCAGAAATAAACAGAAAGATTTTTTTTTATTTTTTCTGATTATTTTTGAATAATTGTAATAATTTTAGATTATTTCTAATTTTTTTTGTAATCGTTATCGTTATATAATCACAACTTTTTCAACAGTGAATTATATAGTCCCTACGATTATTTCCAAAAATAATCTAATTGATTATGGTTTTGGTCTAATTCGAGACAAATAATTTAGACAAAGCTAAGGTCTTCTTTTTTTAATTTTCAATGGGCGCAGGGTATAAATCATATATTATTATATTATATGAAATCTTACCTAGTAGCCAGCAGCATATGATTTGCCTCGAAGGGCGAAAAGCGCAGGCTATAGCCATGTCGATCGGTTGTGGTGTGGGTTTGTGCCTCCATTGCTTGTAACTAAGCTGAAAAAAAAAGAATAAATTAAATTGAATTCAACTTTTGAAGTGGTTAAGTGAATCGATATATTGACTTTTAATTTCTAACACGTTGCTCCAGAAACTTGTAGGGATTCCCCGTGGAAGTTCCTAACCACATGTAAAACTGCGTGAGCTGAACTAGGGGATGTGGTAATAGCTAATCAAACGCCTAATCCTCGACAGAACGACACACAGAAGACGACAGCGAAAAAATAAAATTGACTGACCTCGCACGAGGTCGCGAACGCTTCTTGACATTAGCCAATTTGGTCAAACGGCATGGAAAATGCGGAAAATGGGGAAAACGCGGCGAACAAAACTGCGCAGAAAAATAACATTTATACATAACAAGCAAATCCATTTAGTGGACGCAGAGAAACCCCACTAAATGGACAGGGCCAGGCCAAAGGTATAAAAGCAGGTTGGACAGGTGAATCGTCTTGCATTTTCCGCTATCAACGACGAGCTGCTCAACGTTCCCATCGACGAGCTCCGGGCGCGACAATATATAGAATAATAACTAGGATATCCAAGTGAAGCAAGTGAAGCATCAGCTGTCGACATGGTTGTCTCCGTGAAGGTCTTCAAGAAGGCCACGCCCAACGGAAAGGTTACCTTCTATTTGGGCCGTCGCGATTTCATCGATCACTTGGATTACTGTGATCCCGTGGACGGTGTCATTGTTGTGGAGCCGGATTACCTCAAGAATCGCAAAGTATTTGGCCAACTGGCCACCACTTATCGCTATGGCCGCGAGGAGGACGAGGTCATGGGCGTCAAGTTCTCAAAGGAGCTGATACTCTCGCGTGAACAGATTGTGCCCATGACCAATCAGAACATGGAGATGACACCCATGCAGGAGAAACTGGTGCGCAAGCTGGGCGGCAATGCTCATCCCTTCACCTTCCACTTCCCGCCCAACTCGCCCAGCTCCGTGACGCTGCAGCAGGAGGGCGACGACCTGGGCAAGCCCCTGGGCGTGGAGTACACCATCCGGGCCTATGTCGCCGACTCCGAGGACGATCGCCAGCACAAGCGCAGCCAGGTCAGTCTGGTGATCAAGAAACTGCAGTATGCGCCATTGAATCGTGGCCAGCGCTTGCCCAGCTCGCTGGTCAGCAAGGGTTTCACCTTCTCCAATGGCAAGATCAGTCTGGAGGTGACGCTGGACCGGGAGATCTACTATCATGGCGAGAAGGTGGCTGCCACGGTCCAAGTGTCGAACAACTCGAAGAAGTCGGTGAAGAGCATCAAGTGCTTCATTGTGCAGCACACGGAGATCACCATGGTGAATGCACAGTTCAGCAAGCATGTGGCCCAGCTGGAGACCAAGGAGGGCTGCCCCATTACCCCGGGAGCCAATCTGACCAAGACCTTCTATCTCATTCCGCTGGCGGCCAACAACAAGGATCGGCATGGTGAGAGAGCAGCAGCAAAGGATTCACTTTGATCATTTGATTTGATTCCCAATTTATTCCTTAGGCATTGCACTCGATGGCCATTTGAAGGATGAGGACTGCAATTTGGCCTCCTCGACCATGGTGATGGAGGGCAAGACCACGGGCGATGCTTGTGGTATTGTCATCTCCTACTCGGTTCGCATCAAGTTGAACTGCGGCACTTTGGGCGGAGAAATGCAGACGGATGTGCCCTTCAAGCTATTGCAGCCAGCACCTGGTGAGCTTCAACTCCAATCTGCTAGTTGTCCATAATTAATATATTTCCATTTATTCCAGGCACCATTGAGAAGAAGCGCTCGAATGCCATGAAGAAGATGAAGTCCATTGAGCAGCATCGCGGCGTCAAGGGATATTACCAGGATGATGATGACAATATTGTATTCGAGGACTTTGCCAAGATGCGCATGAATAACGTTAACATGGCCGATTAATCGATCGCAGTTGATACCCAAACTTCTTGGCATTGTTGTGAATGAAAATCGAAATGTATCGAAAGCACTGAAAACTGGAAAAATTACTTTGTTGCAGCAGTCTCAAGTCTCATTCGGGGGCCACAATCTTTGTATTATACTCGTAAATCTATAACGCGCTCTCTCTCCGAATCTATACAAAACTTAAGTAGATCTGGAGTTTATACATATATATATTATGTTGAAATGTTGTCCTTATATTATGTAATTACTATAAATGTGTTATGAAACAACAAACAAACTTACAGCGTTGATAATCCAAGTAAGTTGTAGGAATCTTTCTTTCTTGCTTTTCAAGATATCTCAGGAGATTTCTTGGGAGTGTTTGGAGTGCTGTTTAGGCTTTCAACTTCAGAAGTCGAATGAGTTGACGATGCGCGGAGTTCAGCGAGGAAGGCATGAATAGTTATGGAAAGCAGCTTTAAGGGTTGCTCCCAAGGGGGTTGCCAGGGAGTTTCTCTAATGCCATAGGACAACGAACAACCCCTAAAACTTACAGGCAACAGGCAGCCTTAAATGCTTTGGCCAATCAGCGTTGTTTGTCTTCTACTGCGGTTGCTTCTAACGGTCATTGAAAGTTTATAGAAGTGTATGCTAAATAGTTAAGCTTTGAACTTGTTTTTATGCGCTGACCTTGATAATGGCTAAGGCCAGCTGGCATGTCATCAGATCTCTGTGACTCTCATCTTTTACCAACAGATAGAGAGAGAGATTTGTTTATATAATGCAACGTACTCGTAATTGCCACAACTTCAGCTGGATCGGATCGTTGGAGCATTGCACAATTGAGGGTCTGGACTGGGGCACAATTCGATCGATTTCACACACCGCTGACTCCTGGGCAACAAACAATAACTTCCGGCTTGGTTTTGGCGTGGCCTGATCAAGCCAAACCCAAAAGACAGAAAAGCCAAAAGCAACCTATAAATGCCAATGTTGTTGTCAAAATCCAGCCACAAATTTGACGAGCGTGCAACGCGATGGAGCTGCTAACATTGAACGGAAATCATTTGCATATTGCACTGTTAACTCTACTGCAACTCGGCAGCTTCTTGTTGCCGCCAGTTCAGTCCCAGCACTACTATGCCACACATGGTCATCCACATCGTCAGCTCTACTTCGATGCTCCCGCCAGGCTGCGTCGCTTTGAGTACGTGCCCGCTCCTCCCTTTGTGGCTGGCTATGTGGCGCCTCCTCCTCCCGCCGCCCACTATCAACAGCAGACGCCCAACTTTCAACTGATCAACTATCGTGGCAGCTATCAACCACTCGCCCTGGAGTATCAGCAACAGCAGCCACCTGCACCACAGCCAGCTGCACCGCTGCCCTCGCTCTATCCGCAGCAGAGTGTCCAGTATTCACAACGTGCCGCTCCGCAGGCTGAACTCGCCAAGTACCGCTATGAGGGCAACTATATCCCCACTCAGCATCGTGTGGCAGTTGCCCCTCCGCGTCGTGTCGTGGAGGAACAGCTCTATAATGTGCCGCCAGCTCTCTTCACCAGCGACGTATTGCATGTGGTGCCCTCGAGGGCAACTCAACACCACCACCAACAACAGCAACAACAGCAACTGCAGCAACAACAGCAACAGGAGCTGCAGGCGGAGCGTCCTCGTCGCTTTGCAACTAATCAGGACATAGCACAGGATGCTGTGGCCGCCGAGTCAAGATCAGGGAGTGATAATCACACAAAGGAAACAAAGTACTTTCAGTAAGCAATTACCTGATAAAACCCAGTGAGGACACTCATTATCTTATATTATCATTATCTCTATTTTAAACAAAGTTATGTTTTCTTATACTGATTAAAAATGTTATAAAAATTTTAAGTGAAAATTACCTGATTAATTAAAGTCCAATGAATATTCAGCCTATTTATTATAATATAAATTAATTTAATTATAATTTAATTATTAATTTTCTCTTCAATTCAGTGACATCTTCATGAGGTTCGATGGACCCAATACACGCAGTCATGGACACGTCCTGGAGCATCCCAAGGCACAGGAGCGACGCTTTGAAACGCAGCGTGGCACAAATCGTTACAAGGGCGAGGTGAGTTGACTTAACAAAACAATATAATTGCCAAATCCAGATTCTGCCCAGCAACTATAAGAATCTCTCTCTGTCTTTTGCCAGGTGATCTGGACAGATCGTCGGGGAGGACACGGCGAGCATCGTTGGGATTTGGCGCAGGGAAAACTCTGAAGTGCTCAATTAATTTGCATAATTTACTTACTTTACTCTATCTCCTTCTTTTCTGTCTTCCTCTCTCTCTCTTTCTGTCTCTATCGCTCTCTCTGTCTCTCTTTCCTACTTAGCGTGTACATATATAAAACGTGACTTTTCATAATTTTGGCGTATTATTTATTTAAAGACAATGATTTGGCGTGAAATTTGAAAAGCCCTGCAAAAGATTTGCATAAGAAAGCAGAAAGCAATCTCATTCTTGTCGTAGGTCAAGTTAGGAGAGCCTGGGAATTCTCAGATAAGTTTCTCACGGACTCATTCCTTTAAAAGTGGACAGTCCGGTTCCACGACTTTTGGGTGGCCCATCATCGCGATCATCAGTGTTGCTGGCCCATCGGAAAAAGGTCAACCCGTGTCTGGGCTGTCCTTTAGCCAAAAACTGGTTCTAGTCAATGACCCGAAATGTCCTGCAGTTACTTAGTTGCAACACAGACAGACAGACGGAGAGACAGTCCATCAGCAGACAGCAAATGCGGGTCATATGCAAATGTAAAGACTGTCCCGAAGTCCTAAAGGGGTTGATCATGTCAGATCCGAGATGCAACGGGCTTATCGGCTGTCTTGTAAGTCGGTGACCTCAAGGGTTGCACCTCATTTGCATACGCGTAGACCGAGACACTCGTAAAGTGACACAAATGCCCCCTCCAGGCGAGTAATGTCCAGTTCCTATTTGTTGTACTCGCATATACTTTCCATACGAGACGCAGCTGACCAAGTCACATGTGACCAAGGCGAGCTGAGGATCAACAGCAGATCAATATTGAGTCTTGAACATATGTAAATGCGTCTGTTTTCTTAACAGAGCAATGCGGGTCTCCTTCTCCATCTCCTTCTCCGACTTTCTCAGTCATTTACTGTCCAGAACCGGTTCGTTCTTATGGCCGATAAGGTCATCATGGTTGGTTGTTGCCTCGCGTCGTTAGTGATAACCCTTGGCTCGCTTGGTTCTCACACTGTTTTTCTAATTTATGCAAGGACATTGCAAAAGGACACTGCGATTGCGATTGATGTGGCGTGAGTTCCAGTTTCCTTTGCTTCCTTCCCAACACACAACCGGTTTGACCGGCCCAAAAGTTTGGCTTGGCGAGCATCTTGGGTGACCAGGCGATCGTTTTTGTGAGAACTTCCACATTAGGTGGCCTTTGTCAGCACCCAAGAAACCAACAAACAACAAACCAACAACTGGCCGAACGGGTTGTCATTCTCTTCTAGCCTCTCTTGCCAATTGCTTCAAGGGTTAGGACATTGATTTATGCGCAAATAAATTTGTTTACTCGTCATCTAATAAGACAAAAATGGCCACGGAGACTTGGAATTGATGTGAAGAGAAAAGCGATTGTAAGCGCCAGACAGAAGTGGTCGTCTTAGTAGAACAGAAGTCTACTTGATTAAAAAAAGTAGTATTAATATGAAGAGAAAGACTTGACAGAATGTAAATCAACAACACTAGGGCGCTTTAGTTGAATAAGGAACCTTAAAAAACAGTATGTTCAAGGAAATAATAAAGTCTAATTAAAGTTTTAGTCATACCTGTTAAATAATGATTAGTAATCATAATCATTAGTAATTAGATTATTTTTGTTTAAAAGTCGAAGTAATGATAAAATTACGATTACTTTCGGTTTTGCCCAATTATTTAATCATTACGATTACAAAAATCAAAAATAATCTAAAATTATTACAATTATTCAAAAATAAGCAGAAAAAATCAAAAATAGTCAAAAATCATCTAAAATTATTACAATTATTCAAAAATAATCAGAAAAAAATCAAAAATAATCCGTATTCTCAAAAAGATTATTTTTGATTATTGTTGATTATTTTTGATTATTTTTGTACTATTGTAATAATTTTATTTTTTTTTTCCGATTTTTTGTAATCGTAATCATTAAATAATCACAAATTTTTTAACAGTGAATTATATAGTCACTTCGATTATTTCCAAAAATAATCTAACTGATTAGTAATTCTAATCGAAATTTAACAGGTATGGTTTTAGTTCCCTTTACATTTTTTTAATATTCGTTTCCGAGTCTCTCTCTTTAAAAAAATCAAACACATTTGTTTATAAATTTTTAATTAAATATTCTAAACCAGAAAGTCATACAAAGAATTTCGATCGCAAACATAATCATTATAATTACTACAAACTAAGGAAAGTCGTGAGTTTCTAGGCCATGTACGAAATGATGAACGGAATGTACAAGCTTAGATCGACTTGGCGGAACTTTCAAGAAGAAATAATGAGAATTTCTTGTATGATCTTTAAGCCTGCTTCTTACTGGTACTGATGGTACTGGGGCTGATGTTGTTGCTGCTGCTGTGGCTGATGCTGGTGCTGGTGCTGGTACTGCTGCTTGGCCTGGCTGTACTCCTGGGCCGACTTGTGGCCTCCAGCGCGGAGCAGCTGCGTCGGTGGTGGCTGTGTGGGAATCTTAACCACGATATCGGTGGGCTCCCGAATAACCTCGGCCTTGAAGCCCTCCTTCGGATCGGCAGTGTACTTGACGGTGCGAATGAAGCCGTCGGAATCAACGACTGAGTAGCTGCCCTTGATCACGCCACCATCGCGGACTTCCTTGCGATTCTGATAGTTGGTGAACTCGTCGTCTTTCACATCGAAGCCGAACTGATACGAGGAGTTGGCCTGAAATCAAACATGGGAAACATGTTGTTACCAATTGCAACAAATACGAGTATTTCGATTGCGATCATTTCCAATGCATATCACAGTCTGACCCAGTTTTAATGCCACGCAAGGCGATTACATCACATTGCCTGATCCGAATGCGTGGGCTGTCCCAGTCTCAGTCTGACTCTCAGTTTCAGTTTTAGTTTTAATTTCAGTACCAGGCCCAAACCCAAACCCAATAGCCTGAGCACGCACAAGTGAAAGTAATTTAGACTTGCTTGCATATTTTTTAATAGCTCAAACACATGAAATTAAGGTGCAACTGCCGCCGATCGTTGACTTGATCGCATGAATGGGACTTATGCAATTGGGCGGCGAATCCCCGGAGAGATCTTTCCTCGCTTTTTGCACGTAACGCGCAATGAGGCCTGACCAAATTCGTTTTTCTTGATTTTATCCATCGATTTTTGGCCTCCGGGTAGTGCATAAATTATGCACAAGGTTGTTGTGAATGGAAGGCGAGGAAGTGACGATGATCAGTTGCCTAGGCAATCCCACAGTTCTAACTGGGTTAAGGTAAGGCTTAGACTTGGCTTGGGGCGTGACTGCAAGACCGCAGCATTTGTTCTTTTCGGCTGACGTGGCCCAAAAACCAATAAACTTTACTGCATTGCAACGTGCAGCTGAAAATTGGAAAGGCAATTGGCCAAGCTTGTTTGAAAGCCGGTTCTAATGCGTGCACTGTCCATTTCGGACTCGATATTGGGGTCTTATGGATACCAGTAAGTATATGGGTCGCATTTGAAAGTGATTGTAGACTGAATCTACGAGCTCGTGACATGCAGCGTGACATTTAATGGGACCAGTTTTGGATACTTGTGGGATGAGGGCGCTCATAAAGATAGCGATCCATTTAAACCATAAGTAACACACTTAATTGGGCTGTTTTACTGGTTGTTGATATCATTATGAGTAGAACAAGATCTATTCAAAATTATCTGATCTTTTCAAGGATTCATTTGACTTACTTTCACAGATCAATATTTTATAATCTCATTAAATCTATTACCAAATAACTATGCTAATATACTGGAAAGGGTTTCTTGTGGAGGTTTTGTAGCTTTAACAATTTTAAATTAAATATCCCTTAATTTTAATGTTCTGATAGAGTTATTTTGAGACTTTCCTCTTTTAGATTACATATCAATAGCTAAATAATTCTTTATATCAGATACCTTTTATGATTTAGTCCGCAGACTTCACGTTCACCTCTATCAAAGATATAACGATTTATCTGACATTTCTTTGATCATTTTCCATTTTCAAGTTCTCCTTGAAATCAGCAACCCAATGACCCCCAATCAACTCGAATAAGTCCGTCTTTTCCTTAAAGCTGTGGATTAATGTGCTGTCTATGTCTGCAATGGCCAACGGATAATGGATAACGACAAACTGCAGCTTCCGCATGCAAAGCCCATAAAACAAATGTCGACATGCATGCTACATGGCAGATACTTATGGTCATGGCTATTCACCAACGCCAACGTCAAGTAGTTGCATTGGAAGGTGGTTAATGAACTCTATGAGAAAATCTCACACCATGTCCTCCCTCCCTGCTCCGCTGGCATCTGCTGCATCTATCTGTTGCATGCTTCAATTGTAATTATGCACTCGCAAGCTGGCAACAACATTGTTAGCTGGTCACATCGCCGCTGCTGCCTGACCAAGTGAAGCGAAAAGGAAAGTGCGCGAAAGCTGTGTGCGAATTCGAACCCGTTATGGTGAACTTACATCATCGTATTGCTCCTCCTCCTCCGCCTGCTGCTGCTGCTGCTGTTGCAATTTAAGTTGTCCTTTGCTGAGCAGCGGCGATGAGGACGCTTGGTAAGAGGGCTGGGCGCGACGTGGAGGCGCTGGAGCAGCCTGGGGCTGAGGACGATAGGCACTCTGCTGGGGCTGAGATTGGTACTGCAAGCAAGGAACAGAAGGGAATTGGACATCAATTCAGATACCTTTTTGGGCTATGCACCCACCTGTGGCTGATGCAGATAATCTCTAACCGCTGGCGCCACATATCCTTGCTGCTGCTGCTGATGCTGGGCACGGATTTGATCCGACACCGTATCCTTCAGCCTGACCTGTTGTCCCGCACTCACATATTGCTGGGTCTGCTCCGAGTTCTGCTCGTAGATGGGCGTGCCATCAGATGGTTGCTGCTGCTGCTGCTGCTGCAACTGCTGGTAATATTGCCGCAAATAGGCGGGATCGACGCCCTGTTGCGCTTGAGCGACTCCACAGATCGCGACCGTGGCCACCACGAGCAAAAGTTGCATTGTTATTCGAGTTGTTGGCGTTGCCTTTTAGCTATTGCACTTCACTTCTTGTTTTTTTTTTTTTAAATTTATTTATATTTTCGATTCGACAAAAAACGCGCACGTCCCACTCCAAGCCACAAATGTATCTGCGATTGGTGCGAGCCCAAATTGCACTTTTATATCGAATTGCGCCTCGTTTGCTGAGCGGCAACTAGTTGTGGGGGCCTCTCTCTCTAACGGCCAAGTTAACGTTTGCTGGTAGCCTCTTTTTTGATTTACAACAGCTGTTGGCCCGTTGGCCGTTTCGGAGTTTGCCTGCAAGCTGCTTACTGTTGGCTTTTGGCTGTTGGCTTGCGAGTAGTTGTCATTTCCGTTGCCATTATATCATGGGCAGTATTGTCTCTTCCCTCAACCACCGCTACCTCCCCCTGCCTTGTTATCCCCTAGTGTTTTGTCTCTCACCTGATTTTCCACCTCGCCTCGACCTGTGTGTCATTGTTGTTTTAGTGAAAATTGTTGCTCCAGTTACAGTTGCCATCATTTACATACACACACATTACGTGCTAACTATTCTCCACATTTGCAGTTTACAGTATCGCAAATGTTAACTAACATTGTCCCCAAAGCATTGCATTTAACAGTGCTACAATTGACAGTGATCAAAAAGGCATGGCTCATCAAAATCGATAAAGATTTGACAAAGTTAAAATATTTGGATATTTTCAAAAATATATTAAAGGGTAAGTATAGAAAAAGTAGCCAAGTTTTAAAAATTTGAAATTTTTCTTTATCAACAAAGTTTAAATGTAATATTAAATTAGAAGTTAAACAATGTTCAAAAAGACATTGCTTAACTTAATCGTTTAAAACTTGACAAAGTTATGAGAATTATCGAAGTTTTCCAAATTAATGTTTCACTCTGTTTTTAGCTAACATTTTGTTAACATTTCTCTGGCTGTAACTATCAGTATTCATTTTCGGAAATTTGCAAAACTTTCACAAGTTTCCCATTTAACATTAACAATTGTTGTTTCAATTAATTTAATTATAGTTAATGCAACAGCACGCAATCTCACAAATAACTTATATAGTGTGTACATGTTAATTTTTTGCTGCATTTCTTGTTGAGTTTAACATGTTATGAGTGCGATTTTATGCAATTTGATGTGCGATTCGCTTAACTTAACTTGGCATTAGATCATCTGCCAATAATCTGCCTAATCTTTTAGCCAGGCTTGAGGTCAATGCAATTGAGGGAGGTTTGGCCCAATCGTAAATTATTAAATTTAACCCGACAAGTGCAAAACTCTATTGTCTATGAGATTTGACCCAAATCGCTAAATCACTGCAAAGTCGAAATCAACAAACATTTCGATGCCGTTGTCGTCGCTTTGTTTTACGGCCCATACTCGAATATGTATCTGTAGTTGTATCTGTATCTGTATCTGTTGCGACCACGTTGCGGTTGAATAGTTTCAAGTATGCCAACAACGGTCTTTGATGTGATTTGTTGGTACTCTGATTGCCAAATCTTTGCATTTAAGCCCTTTACACCAGATGCAAGTACCACAAGCTGTTGCCATGCGATCCATGCAGTCATTAAACCTCAATAAAGCAACGCACCCATGCCTCGCCCCTCCGTACACCCCTCGTCATGCCCACCCACAGCACATACATTCAACAAATTCGATATTCGCCTCTGATGCGATTACTTCAGAGGCACATACATTGTGTATTGTGTATTTGGCGATCTTTTTCAATGTACTCGCTGCTCTGTTACGCCCCAAACTTACATTTAAACATTTTTCATGGAAGATTTAAGTCTTATTGATGTCACACTTGGAAGAAGGTTGTTCGCCAAGGTCACCGGAATCTCTCCCTCTCTCTCTCTCTTAATTGAAGTATGCGATTGACCGTTTAATGGGGACGTCTAGCGGATCACGGGTTACTTAGCCGTAAAGTGAAAGTATCTGTACATTATGTGTAACAAACAATTGTTATGCTTGCTTCACAGATTCGAGATTACATACGGTACACGTACAGAGTGCGAGTGTACACTCAAGTGTTTTATTTCAATCAAATTAAAGTCAAATCAATTCCCGGGCCATGTTTGCATATAATTTCAATAAAAATCCGTTTAATTATCGCCTTGATTGATGGATTTGAAATGAATTTTGTATTTGCAGCGTCATGTTATGCAAAGTATTTTATTTTGGGGTTGGGCACGCAGAGCAGAGCCAACAATTGAATGCAATCCCTAATTTGATAGTCATTATGCAGTAATTGAAGTCTTTTATAAATTGTTTCTTGCCATTGTTATCTGAACTGAAGGAAAACTCTTTCATCGCCTCAGCTTGCTGATGTGTATTATAATTTTATTGTTTATTGCATTAAAAAATTAAAGTTCTTTTTTTTTTGGTTTTATACAATAGGATGATGACTAGAACCACTCTCTGTTAACAACTCGCAAAGTCGTTAAATTAAAAAAATCAACATTACATAAAAACTAAAAATCTTGAACTAAAATTTTGTATGCTTTTGGAGACTATTGAGAACAATTAACTCAGCTATGAGTAGTTTTTTTTATTCATATATAATAAATTTATTTCATCTCCAATTAATTTCTGATCCGATTCGTAATATTTTAGGGGTTTGTTAGTTGCATATTTTGTCGTTCTTTATATAAATTATTTAATAAGTTTAACAGAATTTCATAAAAATCCACTAAATTGGTTAAGTAACTCTTAACTATTAACAGATGTTGTTGTTGTTGTTGTTTTTATTGTTGTTGTTCGCTGGCTGCTCGCTTCCTGCTGTTACTGTTGATGTTGTTGTTGATGCTATTGCTGATGTTGCTGCTGCTGTTGCTGTTGTTGTCGTTTAGTAGTCAGTTGCACCAATAACGCTGTACATCAGACGATTGAAAGAGCCGCTCTGGCGAATGTTTTCATCGTGGGTGTTTACCACCTGTTGAGTTAACAAATTGATTAACATTGGCATTAACAGTGGAATTCTCCAAGCTCTGTTACACTTACATTGTACGGCGGCCGTGATACTGGGGCTGATACTGGCTTCTGTAAGAGTGTATTGTGGAAAGTGTAAAGAAAAATTGCTTGCTTAGTAAATTTATTTTTGGAAATTGCAACAATTTCGATATAGTCCATTTTTACCGCAATATTTTAATGTTATGAGCGTGCTTCCTGTTAGTAGCCCATTATGTTAAAATGCTAAAATGCTTTTAAAACTTGCTGGTGATTTGGAAAATATACACAGAAATGGGATTAATGATGCTGTAAGACTTGCAAATTCCATGACAAGTTATCAAAAACCAAATTAGTATTCACTTTGGCCTGTTAGTAATCATTACACTGCCTAACAGCACATTAACATACGACTTAAAAGCGGCGCTAAGCGTTCTGATAGGCATAGCGTTGACATGGACACAAGTAAAGGACACAAATATGCTGTGACTGTACTACAAATTTTGGTATGTTCGACTGTACGTGAGACGGCGATACATTTAGAGAGATAGAGAGTGCGATAAAGAGAAAGAGATAGAGCGTAAATGAACTTGACAGTCGAGCGATCTTGTCTGATTTTTAAGTACAAATCTCACATATAGTTCTGTGCTAAGTGTAATTATTTTGATATCGATAACGATAACGATTTGAGTTGACGATTTGACAGTTGACGCGATCTTACCTTTCCTGGAACCAATCTATTTGGTTGATAGACCTTAGTCTGCACAGGTATGGTAACTTCCTGTGGCGAAGATTGACCATAGCTGCTGTAGCCGCCGTCTTCTTGAATGGCTCTGTAGGTGTCGCTATTCCTTGGATCGTAAACAACAGTTTTCTTATAACTGTACGTGTCCGCGCATGTCGATTTTATTATAATTATTTATCGAGATTTTTTTTGAGATCGTTGAAAGCGCCATTTTTTGAATTATATGTCAAAATATTTTGATGTTATGAAATTTTAGAATATTTTAACGTTATATTATTTTAATTTTAATTGTTTTGTTTTTTGTTTGGTTAAGTTAATTATACATTCACATATTTTGTGTGAACATATATGAATATTTAGAGGTTTTTTTACATCGGTTGAGTAGCGTGAGACAGAGTAGTGAGAGAATAGAAAGAAAAAACAGGATGTGCACAAAATACGTTAGAATTATTTTGATTTTTGTAGTTATCTTCTAATCAAATAGGCATAGTGTCCTCATTGTCTTCAAACTCGACACTTTTCAAACAGTTTTAATTAATAATAAAAAGTCAACAAGTCACTTAAAAGTAATTATTAAAAGTAATTTTTAACAAAATTGCATAACAAAATTTGAGAATTAATAAAACTATTAATTCAAATATTATTAAAAATAAAGTGAGTATTTAGTTGGCTCAGTATAGCCAAGGTCTTTGTTAGTTTGGCCTTCATGTGTTAAAAGTTAATAAGTACTTTGGTTGAGGTTGCATTGGAATAGGAACTTTATGTGTTGTCTTTGACACGTTTTAGGGGTAAAATTCAGCAAACGTCTTTTAAAATTAATTTAATATCATAGGAACTTGTTAAGGGAGCGTTTAAGGACTTGGTAGCTTATCAGTGGGCAGGACAGGAACTGGGTTCATTTCTCAAGTACAATTTTTTGCTATTTTTGCTATTGCTTTATAAAAAAATATTGTGATCATTTATTTTTGTTGATAGAGTTGCTGCAGTTTCTGTTGACGGTGTTGAAGTTGTTGCTCTGCAAGTTGTTCTTTTTGCTTTTGATGCTCCAGTATTTTACGTTTTTGTTCCAGGAAAGATAGATCGATGAAAATTCTAACATTAATCGTGCAGCTAAGTTCTAAACATTATGTCTATTATTGTATATTGGCTAGAGTTTTGTGTTGTAGGTATAAAGATTGGTTTGGTGGTTTGTTAGGCATCTTGTCCAAATTATATCAAATTTTTCTCTTTTATTCTTACAAGTTAGGATACGAATACCGAAATAAATATTTGTGTACAACGTCTGTCCTAAACGTCTCCATTTTTTTGAAATAAGAATTGCGCCACCTGATAAATATTCTCTGATAGATCTACTCGCAGAAACACACGCTGTCAACAGCAAAAGCCCTTAAAAGTAAGAGAAAGAGCTCTGATTTCTAGAGAGATTCAGAGGTATACCTTGTCGCAAACCAGATCATCCGGAGTTTGTACTTGCGATAGGAATAGATTCTTACGTTATCGTAACATATAAATATGTTTATGTAAATACATACATACATATAATAGGAGCACATGCAGAGTGTACTGTGTATTGTGTCTTTATGTCTGTGGGAACACTGAGTATTTGTTACATCAAGTTTCGATTTGAGTTTAACAGATATTGGATTTGATATGTAGGATTTAGACTTTAAACAGGTTATGCTTGTTGTGGTTGGGTATTCAACAATTCAGTTAGGGTTGATTGACAGGCAGGATAACGGATAACAGATATAGGAGTACATAATTGCATACACATGTTTATGTACAGTGTACATAATGGGAATATGGAAATGTGTATATTCAAGTTTCATTCAAGTTTCCAATAAGCCTTAAAATCAAGTTTCTAGAGAAACCGAATGCTTCGTTTCTTTATATACGATTTCCAAGTGATGCAAAAATCAATCAATCCATAAAAAAAATGTATATATAGATAGTATCAGGCTGTGCTCTAAATATGATTACTTTTACCCGTCAAGTTTTGTTGGCATAGGACGATGCAAAGGACTTTCCTTCAAGCGATAACTATCGCTTGTGGCAAAGCTACAACAATATACATAGAATATATAGATATACAATATACGAGTATATAGAAATATGTATGTGGTGTATATAGAGAGAAGAGCATATAAATTATGTGTATGTGTTTTAATTAACATAGAGCAAGTAGTAGACATACATCATCTATGGGCTCCTTTGTCTTGTCTTGTGTGTAAATGTGTGTGTGCCTTCGTTTAGTAAATTTGATATTCGATTTTGCCTCATGTTAGTGGATTAGAACTGCATCTTAACTAAGAATCGATCCGCATGGAATTTGGACTACTCAAAATCATGTCTCGCTTCATAATTAGTTTCAAGCTAAACTAGGCGCACTTTTGAGCTGCATACAAATTTGACAAAAAAAAACTACGCAAATCAATATATTTTATTCAATTTTAAAATATCTCAATTTGTTTGTTAACAGCGAAATCCAAAAAATTTTCAAATTGTTAGTGTATTGTATTGTTACTAAGCATTTGATATTTGGTCAGTTCAATAGCATAAATTTATCCAAGTGAGTGGTAAACTTACGGAACTGTTGTTCTGATGGTGTCCTCAATGTTGTGGTTTGAGTACAGGCCAATTGGCGAGTTGAATTGCTTGTGGAAAACCTTAAGTAGCAAAATGATGTAATAATAGTTATGGAAATTATACACTCGTTATGATTAGATACATACTCTGCCAGTATCGGCATCCTGGCCAACAACCTTGTGCAACATGGTATCGGCAACGCGTTGCTTCATGATACTGTCATGGTAGTCGTGTCCGGGATGAGCGCGCACAGCGGGATTTGGGTAGTGTCTCAAGTACGAGTCTGTGGAGGGCGCATCCTTTTTCACTTTGGCACCGGGCAGAACCAATGGAGTTGTTCGGTATGGCTATGAAACAGCGAAATTCGTTTTATTAGTCAAATTGTGGCTAATTTATGACTTTGTTTATGCCAAAAATCAATGTGCAAACATTTGGCAAGCTTACAAACTACGAGCAGTACAATCTAAATAAATAAAATTATGTACATAAGTCCGATGGGGCATTAACATTATATGATCATTAAAGCAACCGCAGCTTTCCAATGTTTCTAGAACATTTTCGTTATGCTTTATTTCACACAGACAGTAATCATTCAGTGTATGTGTGCCTTGGTATCTTTGAATTTTGTATAAACTTTATTTACCAAAATTCCATCTCAGGCACGAGAGTGAGCGCGGGCGTCTGTCTGCTATATACTTTAAAAATATCTCAGCGTAGCAAGACTAATATTTATAGACGCTTACGTAAGCGCTTTTGCCTTCGTCCAGCAAATTTTCATTTGTTGCTCGCTGTTTTATTTTTGCCAACAAACGCTATCTGGCCGCACGCAGTCGCACGAGAGCGTAAGTAATTTAATATTCGATGCGACAATTTAAATTTGTGCGCCCTACTTATCGAATGCAACGCTGCGCAGAGTTGCCAGACTGCATTTCAGTCAGCTGATTGAGGCGCGCAGCTGACAAACATTTCGCGCCATTTGCTTACATTTTTTGCTTTGCCACTAACACACCGTGCTTCATTTGAAACTTAAAACTAATATAAATTATTAATAACAATTAAGTTTAAAAGTGGTTTAACTAACGAAAAGAGCTAACAAATGGCCGCCGTACGCCGTTCAACGCGCTTAAGCAGCATTAGCAAGTCTGCAGCAGCAGCGACGGCAGCGCTGCCTCAGTCGCCGATGGCCACAACGCCACGACGCTCAGAAGTTTGGCGCAGACGACAAACCAAACAGCTAATTGACAGTGACGACGAAGATAAGGATGACATTGTTAGTATAATTTCAGAGAATAACGAAAACAGCAACCTGTTGAATAAAATGGACAAGGTGAGCAGCAGACGCAAAGTGGCCGCTGTAACAAAATTACAATCAGAGCAGCCAAAGACGCCACGCAGCAGTAAGAAAAGTGCAGCCAAACCAACAGTGGGATCTTTGACCAACATGGCCAAGCGGATTGAGGCCAACATACGTGCAGCAAAGCTTTTGGATGGTAACAGCAGCTCCGAAGAGGATCATGATGATGCGGCACATGTGTCGCCGCCCAAACAGCGCAAGCTTCAACCGCTGCCACAACATTTGATCAGCCCATCGAGACTGCTGGACAGACTGAGCATAGACGAACGAGAGGAGCAGCCGGAAGAGCATACAAAGACTGAAACCAAGGTTAAAAGGGAACCGGTGCAGAAGAAGGAACCAGAGCAGCAGAAGAAACAGGAGCCTGAGCAGCCACCGCAGCCTTCGCCACCGAGAAACAAATATCAAAATGCACGACGTGTGCTAAACAGTGCAGAGACGCTTCACCTGCCAGGTCGGGAACCACAGTTGCAAGAGCTTCGGGAATTCTTCACCAGTCATTTGGAGTCTCAAACCTCGGGCAGTCTCTATGTATCCGGTCAACCAGGCACAGGTAAAACCGCCTGTCTTTCCTTGTTGCTCAGGGCGCCGGAGTTTGCCCAGCGTTTGCAACGAGTGTACATCAATTGTACGAGCATTGCCAGCGTAGGCGCTGTCTACAAGAAACTGTGCATGGAGCTCCAATTGAAGCCAGCGGGACGCACCGAGCGTGATCATTTAGAGGCTATACAGCGTCACCTGGGCAAAGGCAAAAGCATGTTGTTGCTGGTGCTGGACGAGATCGATCAACTGTGCACAACACGACAAGAGGTTTTGTACACAATCTTTGAGTGGCCTGCGCTGCCTGGAGGTCGCATCTTGTTGGTTGGCATTGCCAATAGCTTGGATCTCACAGATCGAGCACTGATGCGACTGAATGCTCGCTGCGAGCTCAAACCAAGACTGATGCACTTTCCGCCCTACACGAAGCCACAAATTGTTGAGATATTCAAGTCCCGTCTAGCCGAGGCTCAAGTCTTAGATGTCTTTCCGCCCGTCACATTGCAGCTGCTGGCGGCTAAAGTGAGCGCGGTAAGTGGAGATGTGCGACGTGCCCTAGATATTGGACGCCGTGTCGTTGAGATTGCAGAACAGCAGAAATGTGCAGGGGAAAAGGAATTTAACTTGAAAGCTCTTGAATTGGACGGTCAGACAGCGGCAGCAGAAGGTGAGTTAATGCCAAGAATAAACTAAAATCCAATCCTTGACATTTTATTCATTTATAGAGACGCTAAAGCCCGTTCAAGTTAGCCAAGTGGCCGCTGTTCTCAACAAGGTCTATGGCGCCTCACAGAATCTAGAAGAGGACATTGAGGCTGCCTTTCCGCTACAACAGAAGCTAATGCTGTGCTCACTGGTGCTAATGCTGCGTAACGAACGCAATAAAGACATCAGCGTGGGACGACTGCATGAGGTTTATCGTCGAGTGTGCGCCAAACGCAACATATTGGCCCTTGATCAAGCGGAATTTACGGGCACTGTGGATCTCGTGGAGACGCGAGGAATCTTGCGTATTATGCGCAAGAAGGAGCCGCGTCTAAACAAAGTACTGCTGCAGTGGGACGAGGAGGAAGTCCATGCTGCACTAAGCGACAAGCAGTTGATTGCTTCCATCTTGAGCGACACCGCCTGCCTGGCCAAGTGACAAACAAAAAACCAACCCAAACAACTTGACTAATAACCTTTATTATTAGCTTAGTATAATTTTTGTTGTTCTCTTTGGCTAATTGCGCATTTCTCAAAATTTTTTGTTCACCTTGGCCATAGAACGAAACGGACGACGGACGCTGAATATTTAGATATATATAAACAAATTGAAAACGTTAATTTTTCTGTTGCTAAATTTAAAATTCGTGGCTGGCGCAAGCACTCAAATATGTTGAAATATCATTTGAGGGTCACTTTCGAAATATTTAATTGAATTTAATCTTTTTAATTTTATTGTCCCATCATAAATTTAGAAAAATGTTGCGCCCTTGACCAAAATATCTTTTATATTTCCCAACAAATGTTGACAATTGAAGCTTGTAAACTCGTATTAATTACATGTAGACCTAACGATTATTGTGTTAATGAAATACCCAATAAATTAAATCTTATCTAAATTTTATGAAATGTTTAGCATAAGTTTATTTGTAAAAGTGACAACAATCGTCACTTTCGCTGCGCCACAGTATTTGAAACTATGCCAAAATGAACACACATGTCGAAATTAAACGGAAATTTATTCAATTCTTTTAAATTTAATTTCCCAAAAAGCCTAATTATCGCCAGTGTTGCTTTTCTTCGTTTAGAAATTAATTTCATTTATAATCTTTTGTATATTTGTTTTGTTGCCTTTGCAAACTGTTGTTGTGGTTGTTGCGTCTTTGGCTTTTCGCTCAGCTCTTTTTCTAAAAATACCCAACGAGGTGGTATGAATTACATTGAGCACCAAAAGAAAGAGCAATGAATATGTTTCACCAAAATGTATTCAAAAATGTTTTTTTGCTTTCGACGCATATTGACGAAAAGCGAACAAATATGTTTGAATAATAAGCTAAATAGCTGTTGTATATACATAAGAAGCAGACATCACGAGAGAGCGAGAGAGAAAAGTGAGTGAGCAACAAATAAATATATACACTGATCTATATCTAAAGAAAAAGTAAAAGATAAAAACGTAATTGGTAAAAACGTTTTCCAACTGTCGTTTGTCGCTGACGTTTGTATTTGAACTTGACTTTAAGCAGACATTTTTGACAATAATGATGGAGTCTGTCTATACTTAAAATAAAAAAAATAATAATAAGAATAATCTAAAGAATTATTTTTTGATTTTTCAGTATGAATTTAATCATCCCTTTCATATTGATTATTAAAAAAAAATATATATATAAAACTATCTGAAGAATTATTTGTTTAATATTATTCGATTAACTACTTTATTAATTTCTTTTATTTATATCGTATATGCTTACTTGATATTGAATGCACTCATTGAGGTCTGGTTGCTCCTTGTAATAGACGGGGGATCCGTTTTTGAACTGAACGTACTCCATTTTGAATTTATGTGTTTTGTGTATGTGTGGGTTTTGAATTTAAACTCCTTTATGTGCAAAATTTAAACAGATTAGAAACGAAAATATTACAGAAAAACCCTTACGTAATAACGTAAAGTTATAAAACAATTTAAAATGTCACAATGTTTCAATATTTATATTTTTCTTTTTTTTTTTTGACTTTAGCTTAATCTTTTTTTTTTTTTTTTTAATTGGAAAACTTGCTTTTATGGCACGTTTAATCAACGCTGCTCTGCTAATTCTTCTTCTTCACCACTTTCGGAGATCGCTTTACTGGGATTCGGAGGGATGTGTTTCGTCTAGACTTCTTTCTAGATGTTTATTTTTCAATATTCCGAACGCAACTGATTTCAAAATTTTCAAATGCTGGCGAATTATTGCTATTTCGACTGCGCGGAATTCCAATCCGTCTATATAGGAGATCTATATATGAGTTGTTGATTTCAATGTATGTATCTGTGTGGCCAAATAGAACAACAACACATCTGAGTACCAGTGCTGACGGTCAGAGGCCGTCCAAACCCACGCATACCACCACACAAATTTCCCTCATTCTCTCTCAATTTGTTAAACACACTTGTCGTCTCGTACATAGTCGAAATGTTGTGTGCACATAGATTATTCAGAGAGCGTAACACCAAAAAATACAACAACTACTTACATATAAACTTGGACTTGGATGTTTCGATGTTGGCGTGAGAACTTTTTTTCATCTACGCCCACGCGCCTTTCACCAAAGTCCGCCCCCCAGACCCTCCTTATAACGACATTTATATTTGATTGTATGAGTTTATCTATGTGCTGTCAGTTTGTTTGTCCTACCTATTTATTATACACATATACTATACATTATGTAGATCTTATGTATATATTTTAATTGCTCTTTTTGGAACAATTTGAGTATTTCTCGCTATTTTCACTTGTTCGTTTAAAAATTAGTCAAAAAATAAAAATTGCCGAGGTTATTGTTTTTGCTCGAATGCAGAAATATTAAAAACACATGAAAAATGCATAGAAAAACTTTCGACATTTTCCGAACATCATTATGGATGTATTCAGTTTGCTTTGCTTGATTTGTGCTGACACTGAGAATTGAAAATTACCAACATCCAAATACCGACAGCTTCATTTCTAAATTTATAGATTGACATGATGTCAAGAGCAATTGACACTGGAATAGGCATTGGAACAGGTGTAATTAACCTTCACAAGATAGACACGCACCACATTCACATTCCCATTATCACATAAACACAGCCACTGGGCGTCAAAGAACTCTCAAGTTCGACGGAAAAATCCAAGGAGCCCATAATTTACGTTTGAAAATGTTTGTTTTTACCATTCAGAAGGTTGTTTATATAGCTTCAGGCACTTTTACAAAAGCACACCATTCGCATAGAATTCTTGGAATGGGCTGATCCAAAAGTTGTTCAAAACTACAGATCTACTTTAATGTAAAGTTTTTTAAATAAGGTTTTTATTTTCATGTATTTCAAATTCTTAAGTATTCAGCAAACAAATTTAAGAAAACTGTTGACACATTAGATCTTTATAACTACTCTAATATCTTAGGAAAAGAAAAGTTTGGAAAATCGAAAAATGAAAAGAATGTTGTACAAAACTGATGACAAATCATATCAAGCAATAAAAGAAGCACATTATAACCTTGATTTATATTTTTGTGCTGCATTGACAAATCAAATGGCGACCTTGGCAAGTGGCAATTTTGTTGTCTTGATTCATTAGCAGCGTCATCAAGCGCAAGGTGTCAGGTGAGGGGAGCTGGGCAGAGCACTTTCATTGGCATTGCCTGAAGATCACAAGGTAGTGTCCGACAGCGCCCTCAGTAGCAGGCAATATATGTATACACACACATATACATATAAATAAACATATAAGTATGTATCTATGTATTTGTGAGTAAGTACGCTATTCACCTGCATGCAGGCAGCCAAAGTGGCCGAGAAAATATTTTCAAAAATGTTTCTGTAGATTTGCGTCGTCGCTATGCTTTTATTTTTATTTATTTATATTTTTTGTTTTGGGAAAGAGGGCAACATCTCTTCTTTGGGCTGCAAGAGCTGTTTGTGTTTTTGTTTATATTCTCGCAAGTTTTCCACCTGCAGACTGCGTCACAAGACTTTCCTGTTTAACGCCTACGTTTTTGCAGCTAATACTTATTCGCTTATACATATAAGCTTATATTTAGATCGTGTAAACAGAAGAGCCTTGACCACAAAATATCAATCCTCTGATGTCAGCATATGGCGCACAAAATTCTTTACAAAATCCATATCTATTTCATGACATAATATACTGCCTACTTCTCGGCATTAATTTATATTGCAATATGCATTTTGTGTTGCATACTTTGTTGGGCAACAAAAATGGCGTACGCTTGACAATTATTAAGGATATGGTGTAATTAAGAGAGTTTAGTTGAGTCAAAAGACTTAGTTTAGAGTTTATTTGAATGACCAACGTCTGTTGACGTTGATCAGATTTTATCGACTCTATTACGTTCAACTGTTTCAGTATACTTAAGTCTAACATTGGAGTTTTACATATATGTCTCTGTCGCTGAGTACAGCGGCAGAGCGGGAGCATGTAGTGATCATATGCATATATGTATACACTTATGGCATATACATTGAGTATATACATAACGCAAGACAAAGGAATGGTATGCGGCCGAATATGCAGACGTTGCATATTCTGCGCCGCGATCAGGCCACTCATAAGTGGACGATCATATTTCGAATGTACTTTGGCTTGTGTTATGCGTAGCAACAAAGTGTCGCTAAATGGGTTATTGTATATTTGGTTTGATATACCCTTACATTAGTTGGGTATGTTGAATATTAGTGTTGATCACGCTACAATGGAAAGATATGACAACAGCGAACAAATGTGTTGTATTTAAGTTTTTAAGCAGATCCTAAATAATCGTAAGGAGGGAATTGAATTTATTTATATAAATGAAATTAAATTTGGTTTGAAATATTCTTACAAATAAAATTTAATACGCGAATTGCTCAATTTTATTCTTTATTCTATTCCTTAATATTTATATTTACTTCGTCACTCACCTGATTAACAATCGCTGCATATTCCTCGGCAACATCCTGTTGATGATCACGTGTCGCCTTCGGGGCAAACACATTCGATGATGCCACATATCCGCCAGACGCGTTCAGTTGCGGGAACACGGTTTGCGGCAAAGTGTCTACAGGCAACTGCAACGCACGCTCAAAATGACTGGGTCCGGGAAGGAAAGGCGAAGGACCGCGATGGGGATGGTGAGATGGCTCCGGGCTAGTCGGCGGCAAGGTTGAGTTGCAGCGCGAGCCGGACTCCTGATTAACGCCCTGTGTGTATGCGATATTGTTGTCCCTACAGCAGATAACAAATCTGTATTTTGGCATTCTCTATAATTGTGGCCAGCTCACCTGTGCACCACCAGTCCAATCTCGTTGCCTGCTCCGCGAAACAGCTGCTGAGCATCAGCGTGACTCAAGTCGCGTGCATCGTATTCGCCGATCTTGGCGATGATATCGCCGCGCAACAGCTCCCCATACGATGGGCTGCCAAGTTGCACCTGTGGGCGAAGGTCGACAAAGACGAAATGAAATGAAATGTTTGCTAAACTTTAGACATGCCTAGGACTGCTGGCGACCTTGACATAGATGCACAGACATCATTATGACGCGTATGTGCGACCCATTCCCATTTTCTATTGTTTACATGCGTTGCGACGCCTCCTATTTGTTTTGCCTCAATTAGTTTTACTGGCGTCTCAGAAATTGCAAATCTTTGGCACCGTTGCAATTGCCACATTCTCCCACTTGTGTGTGTGCGTGTGCTAGTTTCGCTATTTATACCCTACACTACAGAAGGGTACTGTTGATTTTCTGCTAAAGTAATTTTAATATTCTAGAAGAATTTTGAAAGACTTTCTAACAAGTATTAATATTGTTAGAGTATTCTTTTAGTCGCTTTTGTTCGGCTGTTGAACTCTTACTGTTTTGATTTGTTGCTGTTGTTGTTGTTTATTTTGCCATTAAGTAGTGCAAAACACAAAGGCCAACACAGTTTGGCAAATTGCTGGCAAGATAACGGACAGTTCTCTGTCGCGTTTAAGCAACAATTGTGATGAATGGGCGCGACATTAACCACAAAGCGTCAAGCGACGAGCGACAAGAAGGAAACTGTTGCCAAGCTCTTTAGCTCTTTAGCTGCAGCTGCTCTAGTTACATAATGCAGCGTTGTCAGTGCAATCCAAGCAATCCAACATTACCCTGGTTATGATCAACGGCGTATCCAAATCGTTGCCACCAACCAAACGGATGCCCCAAGGTGTTCCCTGACCATCACGCTGAAGCACCACAGCGAACTCATGCAACTTTGGGCTCATGTTCGAGATTTATATTAATGTCACTTGGCTGTAACTGCGTCTCAGTTAAACATATTCAACAGGCTCTTTTTTTTTAATCAGTTACAGTCTATGCTTGTTCACTCTTCATTCGCGAATTTTCAATTGTTTATTGGCCAAGTTCTCGACCCGAGGCGGAGGTAGCGCGTGCAGCGCAATTCTTTCGCGTTTTATTCGATCGCAATGCTGCTCAAGTACTAATTTTAAAATACAATTTGTATTCCTTTTTGCAGCATCGGCAACGGATCGTGGTATACTACGAATACGAGTACACTGCGCTACAATCATGTAGTCAGCAGCTGAGAAACATGAACTCAATCCAAATGCCAATAATTTTCATTATACACTTTCTCATGAGCATCACAGTATTCCCATAGCTCTAGACTCGATTGTCTCGATGTGAAATCTACAAATGTACTAAAGATTTTTATTCAAATATGCATTGCTCAACAATTTTTTTAATTTACTTTTTTATTTTAAAAAAATATAGACAGTGTATCTTATTAATGAACTGAAAGGCGCCACATTATGTGGAAGCACTTGATCCAGTTGCATAGTCCAAATGACCATGAATTTAAACGCCACATGTCATCGTCTGGTGGCATAGAGTTTGATCATCTGTTCAGCCGCCGATTGACGGCTAAGACGATGAACGTGGGGCATATGTTTTTCAAAATTTTCATCAGTTTTATTAGTTTTTCTCTGCTCTTTGCAGCGAAGCAAATGAGAGGCTGTAATTAATTTATTTACTGGCACGCTTCAAATAGCCAGCAATGGCAACAATAACAGTCCCCCATTTTAAATAAACACATCAAATGTTTGCGGCATTAGTCAAAGAACGTTCAACGCGTCGTATGCGCAATGTGCAGAGTCTATCGGTCCGAAGGCCGTGTCTGGGACATTTTCCCTTTACCAAACAGATGCTACCTTGTACTATTCCCGGTATGGAATTTTTTTAGATTACAAAGTCGAGAAATCGGCAACAACGTCAAAAGAAATCGAAACGCAATTGTTTGCTTTTGTTTTTGGCAACGTTTTTACTTCTTACAACGGAAAAATCTTTTCGCTTCCCGTCGTTATTCTATATACATACTTAAATATACAATATATGGACTGACATTTATTTGTGCAGTACATTTATTTGGTTTTCTGTGGCGCAGGTTCGAAATGTTTTTAGAGTTTTCGTATTGAAACGTTTTCGAATGATTTTTAGTCGAGATTCATATAATTTTCAAGCTCAAAATCTGATTAAACGATGCAGAAATATTCAACAGTTTTCAGATGTTTTAACCTATTTAGACACTGTCTGCCTAAATTAAATAAATGATTATTGCTTGTTAATATTTCAAAGCTAGCAATTAAAGAATATTCTCCAAGCTATTGGCTCATAATTTTAGCAATTGCATTTTGGCAACTACAGCAAAAGCGATTACGTCAATTTTTGTGTTGGACCAATAAATTTATGAAATACATTTGCTGTTTGTTGTTTGGGAATTTTGAAAGCCTAATATATTATCTGCGCCTATGCATAAAGTAAAACTGCAGCAGTGGCCAATTAATTAAATTGTGCTCGACGAGTTTACGAGCTGCCAAGTGCAAAATGTTATTGAACTGATTTCTTATGTGGCGGCAGAGAGTATTGGGGCCATACCAGCGACGATTGACAAGCCATATGCATGACACAGTTCTCTCTTCACTTACCCCACTGTATAGTTCGTCAGCAAAATGGACACGCTTCTTGATACCATTGCTGCTGCGACGTCTCTGCGTCAGTCTAGAGGGCGGCGGCAGAGGCGTGGGCGTGACCGTCTGAACAGAATGTTGAGGTACCACGGCATTCACATAACTGGGCAATTTCCAAAAAGCCGGTCGATTGTATGACGATCTGCTGGTCGTCATATCTGGCTAAAGACTAGAGTAAACAAATGGAATACGCTGCGAATACCATATAAACAATTCAAAGCGCTCTCTTTTCTATTTTGCGGCCGCACAGACGTCGATGCGTCTGCTCACGTCAACGTGTATGAGTAATATAAATGGGTCGAAGCAACAAACAAAAAGAACAGTACGCACAAAGAGCGCATAGCAGCATATAAAATATGCAAATGGCAGGTAATAGCAGAGAACCGAGTGCATGCGGATTATGAATGAATAAAGACATTGCATTTGCTCATTGATTAAAAATAACAGCTAAATTTGAGCAATTTCAAATTTCAGCGCAGCTCACTTCACGCGAGCTAAGAATTGCGCCCTGCCAACTTAGCGCGGGTGACGGTGCTGCCACTCAGTTCCTTTAGCGTTGGAATTTTTAGTTCAGTTCGCTGAATAGTTCAATCGTTCATCTTAATGACCCGTCCATTTTCAGGACGTTCTTGTTAATTTTAAATGACAACAAAGCAATAACATAAAGAAAGGATAATTATTAAGCACTCTATGGACGTAGCAAGGATTATTTATAGAAATCATGTCGATTTTTAAGGCGCGGTGAGTACTGAATGTGTGCTTGAGAAAGAGAAAGTAAACATGCCAATGTTTCTGTTTACCACGCAGAGTAAAGGAATTCGAGGATATATTTGCCCAGGATGTGATTGATCTTAAGCAACTGCGTCGCCAGACGTTCAATGGTTAGTTGGAACTCTGATGCTAAAATAGCATTAACAATAATTCACAATCGAATCCACAGGTGTGCCAGATGTGCTCAGCTTTCGTGCACTAAGCTGGAAAATATTGTTGGGTTATTTGGGACCAAAGCGCAGCAATTGGCCAACAACATTGGCTAAGAAACGTGCGCTTTACAAGCAGTTCATTGTAGAGCTTGTGCTGCCGCCTGGACACAAAGAGAACGGCGAAAGTGGAAATGGTGAGGCCGATAACGAATCGAGGGGCGTTGGCCTGCAAGATCATCCGCTTAGCGAGGGGCCGGAGAGTGCGTGGAATACGTTTTTCAATGACAATGAGTTCCTACTGCAAATTGACAAAGATGTGAGGCGCTTATGCCCAGACATATCATTCTTTCAACAGCCCACAGAGTATCCCTGTGAGATTGTTGTACACAGCAAGGGCGAGCAGGGCAGGAGGCTGCATGAACGTGTCGTTCCCTCTGTGCTCAGCTCGGCGAATGTGGAGCGCAAGGGCTTGGGTATGACAAAGGTGAGTCACTTGTGTCGGTCATAAGATTAAGAACTCAAAAAAAAAACACATTCCAATATGCAATTCATGTGGAATCTAACAGCAAGTAAGTATTTGCCACATTTAATAATCTAAAACTAAAACTATTTACTTTTGCAGATCAACTTGATCACAAAACGATCGGCGGAGAATTATGCCGCTATGGAAGAGGGCCAGGAAGCGCATTGGGAAGTTGTTCAACGAATCCTGTTTATCTATGCGAAGCTAAATCCTGGCCAGGGTTATGTGCAAGGAATGAATGAAATTGTTGGACCTATTTACTACGTAATGGCATCCGATCCTGATCTCTCCAATCGCACACATGCTGAGGCGGATTGTTTCTTTTGTTTCACTGCTCTCATGAGTGAAATACGTGACTTCTTTATAAAGACTCTAGACGATTCGGAGGGCGGTATTAAATGCATGATGAACAAGCTATCGAATATGCTGAAATCAAAAGATATTAACATTTACGATCACCTAAAGAGTCAGGAGTTGCATCCTGAATACTATAGCTTTAGGTGGATCAACTTGCTGCTCTCACAGGAGTTTCCACTGCCCGATGTGCTGCGGATATGGGATTCCGTTTTCTCGGATGAACAGCGTTTTGATTTCCTCATTAAGATTTGCTGTTCGATGATATTGTAAGTATTAGCAACCCTGTATCGAATGAAATTTATTCATAACAATGTCATACTGTAGAATCCAAAGGGAAGCAATCCTGGAGAACGACTTTGCCTCGAATGTAAAGCTTTTGCAAAACTATCCACCAATTGACATTAATGTTGTGCTAACTCACGCAGTCTCATTGGCGTAGCAGTTTCAGTTTTCGAATTTAAGCCTTGGCTTGCCTGTCCTTAAGATGCCTCATTTGAGAGTTCCATAGTCTGATAAGTAACCCGTGAAGCAATCAATGACATTAATCCAACGCCAAATTAATTAAAACGCACTTTCTTTCAACTCAAAACTTATGATCTGTATTTATACATATGCTTTTGATAACTTTTAATTTTATAAATATTTTTTTTATCAATAAACCAATGATTTTAAACGTTCTCTTATCCAAATAATAAAAATTAAAAGGGCACAAATGTTAAAGTCATTTGTGGCATCTTCCTACGATCGCTGAAGAAAACAAAAATACGTAACCATCCGACTTCCTACTTAGTCAACTTTGGTGCAGTGTCCTTGCAAATTGTCTGCGCGATAAATTCTATTAATGTGCGAGTCGGACGACCGGCCATGCCCTTTCTGAGATACTCGTACTCGACACCCTCTGTAACCATTACATTGGTGGCATCCTTTATGGCAAGGAGGAAACTATCAGCAAACAAAAATTCAAACGTAGGCAAAGGTTCACTTACAATATGCATCCACTGTCCACAAGGCACGAACTCGCGGAGGAAGGCAGCAGCCTTGCAAGGACGTCCACCACGTCCAATGCCGTAGTTCTGTACGTCAGAGCGACCTCCGGCACGGACCGATTTGCTGTAGTAGTTCCACAGGGGGAAACGCCAGACGCGATCTCCGGTGTGCATGCTGGCGTGCTTAATTTGCTGCCAGAGGATCTCGGAATTGGTGAAGACGCCACAAGCAGCTTCGTCCAAGGCCTGTCGCATGTATCCAGAGCAGGTGCCAATATCAATGATGCACTTGGGACAGAAGTTCTGACCGTACAACAGAGCGTCGGCTAGGACGAGAACATCCTCGTGGTCGGTGCACTGGACCTCGATGGTCTTTCCATTCATCGATTTGACCATGTCGCCAGGGCGGAAGGAGTTGCATCCCACAACATTCTCACAAAGTGGGATCAGACCACGAATGTTGACCTACAAAAGAAATATAAAACGATGTTCAGAAGGAATCCTTTTTGAACTCACCGGTAATCTCAGTCCAGCGACGGCACGACAGGTGGCCACCACCACAGCGGCTCCGGTCATGTCACCACGCATATGGAAGAGCTCATCACGCTCCTTGAGGCACAAGCCGCCGGCATCAAAGGTTACGCCCTGTCCCACAAGCACAATGGGGCGTTCCTCGGCGCAAGTTCCATAGTAGCTCAGCTCCAAGAAGATGGGCGGTTCACAGGAAGCCTTGCCCACGGCCAGGAAAGCGTGCATGGACTGACTCTCGGCCCAACCTTCAACTTTAACTTCCACGTTGACACCGGACTTACACAGAACCTCGACGACATTCTGGGCGAAGGCTGTGGGGGTCAGCAAGTTGGAAGGCATCTCTTGGAGCTGGCGGGTCAAGTTCTGGGCAGCCGCTTTCTGCAGTCCAATACGCCAGCCTTCGATGTCACAAATCTCATCCTTGGTTGCATATAAATCAATAGAGGGAACTGACATTCGCCGCTTGGGATCACGCAACTCCTGGTAAACCCAGATACCCAGGGCTGCGCCTTCAGCGGCAGATTCAGCGTGTCCACAATTCTCCACTTCGATTCGATCCGTGTCGAGTTCGGCTAGGATTCTGCATGCGTCGGCCACAGATCGACGAATAGCCTCCTTCTGCTCATCGAGGACCTCGTAGGGATTGTAGCCCAGGCATTCCTTGCCCAATCCTACCACAGCTACAGCCGAGTAATATGGCACACGTTCTGGCTCAATGGCAAAGAGTAATCGCGTTTCTCCTCGCTTGGGCATGGGGCCAGACATACGAAGGACTTCCAGCAATCGTCCATGTGTCTTCTGGACATTGTAGCGCCAGCCAGCCTGTGTGAGAATTCCGGCGTCGTTCTTGTCTTCCTCATCTGCATAGACTCCAATGATAAGGCCCCGCGACGGAGGATCTGCACAGATTTCCATCTGTTGAATTTGGAGCATCTGATTGATCATCTGCGAGTAATTCCTCTTAATCACTGGCATTCTCTGTTTCAAAGCCCGACAGGCAAGTCGTCCCGTAGCACGCAGCATTTTTTATTTTATATAAATTGCACTTTTACTTTTATACAAAAAAAATAATAAAAAAAAATATTTTTTAAATATATAGGTATTTTTAAGGCACGAAATTGTAAGATTTTTTTCCGGAATACTTAAAATTGTTGCGTGTTCTGTCGCCAAACGAATGAAATGAGACTGATAAATACTGGGAAACGTAGATATTAAGTTTGGGTCAGAAGGACGGACCGTATACTCGAGTGCTACTAGATTCGAAAAATTTTAAATGCTCTCAAGCTATCACTGAGGACTTTGAGAATTTTCAAGCGTTCTTAATAGTTAGGTAATGGGCAGATTATTTCGAGATGTTGAGCTATTAAAATATATTTTTGAATCTATATGCTTCGCTTCAAAGCGAATGCTCCATAAGTATTTTAGCGGTTCACATTTTTTTATGGCCGTAGCATAACGTACAAGAAAATTATGCTTTGGCTTTAACGCCCCAAAAAATTTAATATATGATACAAAGAATGAAGACTGTTCATTAACTGGGTAGTCTGATTGAAACAAGCATTTGTTCTGCTTTAAGACTGAATTCAATCCCAAATATCCTAAGATTTGTGCTTAAGATTCAGTCCCGAATAATAGTATTATTTTCAGGCTTAAATAATTCAGGCTGGAATAATTCTATCCCGAACATTAAGCTTGGGTTTAATAAAATTAAAATGCTTTGTTTTTTTTTATTTATCTACATTTGAGTAAATGATATTTGCATATAATTTTTTACATCCCAAAATTAAAATGTTGTTTGCATTACAACTTTGAATTATCTTTAATTAGCTTTTTAGCTTTAAATGCTTGCTCCCATATTGCCACTCTTTTGCTTTCATTCCATTACTGTATTATAATCCCTTAGAAGTTTATATATTTTGTTTATTTATTTATAAATTTATATATTATTTTTTATTTACAAAAGTATATAATTATTTATATATAACGAAACTCCAATTTTATTTATTTATTAAACGTATGATCGTAAAAACGAAAGTTATCTCTCCCACAATAAATTTAGAACATATCGGCATAAACGACGGATAACACGACTTCAACCAGATTGGTTAAGATTTCTCTGGTTTGTTGATTTTATCTGATGGTCTATGGCTAATATATGTATTGCTTGTTCAGATTACTTTCCCATCTTGGGTGCAGTGTCCTTGCAGATTGTTTGAGCTATGAACTCAATCAATGTTCGCGTGGGGCGACCTGCCATTCCACGGCGCAGGTATTCGAAATCAATGCCATTTGTTGTCATCACATTTGTAGCATCCTAATTGATTAATTAGATCAATAAAAATCTTTCAAGTGGCAGCAATAAAGGTACTTACAATGTGCATCCACTGTCCACAAGGCACGAACTCGCGGAGGAAGGCAGCGGCCTTGCAGGGACGTCCACCACGTCCAATGCCGTAGTTCTGGACATCAGAGCGACCTCCGGCACGGACACATTTGCTGTAGTAGTTCCACAGGGGGAAACGCCAGACGCGATCTCCGGTGTGCATGCTGGCGTGCTTAATTTGCTGCCAGAGGATCTCGGAATTGGTGAAGACGCCACAAGCAGCTTCGTCCAAGGCCTGTCGCATGTATCCAGAGCAGGTGCCAATATCAATGATGCACTTGGGACAGAAGTTCTGACCGTACAACAGAGCGTCAGCTAGGACAAGAACATCCTCGTGGTCGGTGCACTGGACCTCGATGGTCTTTCCATTCATCGATTTGACCATGTCGCCAGGGCGGAAGGAGTTGCATCCCACAACATTCTCACAAAGTGGGATCAGACCACGAATGTTAACGGGTAATCTCAGTCCAGCGACGGCACGACAGGTGGCCACCACCACAGCAGCTCCGGTCATGTCACCACGCATGTGGTAGAGTTCCTTGCGCTTCTTCAAGCACAAGCCACCAGCATCAAAGGTAATACCTTGTCCGACGAGAACAATGGGGCGTTCCTCGGCGCAAGTTCCATAGTAGCTCAGCTCCAAGAAGATGGGCGGCTCACAGGAAGCCTTGCCCACAGCCAAGAAAGCGTGCATGGACTGACTCTCGGCCCAACCTTCAACTTTAACCTCCACGTTGACACCGGACTTACACAGAACCTCGACGACATTCTGGGCGAAGGCTGTGGGGGTCAGCAAGTTGGAAGGCATCTCTTGGAGCTGGCGGGTCAAGTTCTGGGCAGCCGCTTTCTGCAGTCCAATACGCCAGCCTTCGATGTCGCAGACCTCGTCCTTGACGGCGTACAGATCAATGGAAGGAATCGAAATGCGGGTCTTGGGATCGCGCATTTCTTGATAGGCCCAAATTCCAAGGGCAGCTCCTTCGGCAGCAGATTCAGCATGCCCGCAGTTCTCAACTTCAATACGATCGGTGTCCAGCTCAGCCAAAATTTGGCAAGCTTTGGCTACCGAACGGCGGATGGCTTCCTTCTGTTCATCGAGGACCTCGTAGGGATTGTAGCCCAGACATTCCTTGCCCAAGCCAACAACTGCCACAACGGAGTAGTAGGGAACACGATCCGGCTCAATGGCAAACAGGAGACGGGCCTCGCCACGCTTGGGCATTGGTCCCGACATACGCAGCACCTCGATGAGGCGACCATTGGTCTTCTGGACGTTGTAACGCCAGCCGGCGTGCGTCAGGATGCCCGCATCGTTTTTATCCTCCTCATCCGCATAGACGCCGATAATCAGGCCACGAGACGGCTGGTCCGCACAGATGTCCATCTGCTGCAGCATCAGCATTTGGTTGATGGCCTGCGAGGCAAACTTGCGACATAGCTGACGCTGACATGTCACACGGAATACAACACGACGCGTTAGACCAAACATGGCTTCTGTCGTTCTTTATACGACTTGTTCTAGTCAAATAAATGCCAACTTAAATTTGAGCTTGAATTTCACTCTGAAATTTTGTTAATATTAAATGCTAAAAGAGGTTTTTATATTCCCGAAAAGTACAATAAGATAAAAATTTTTTTGCTACTATTAATTTGATCAATGTTTACTTTACGACACATTTACGAGAACTGATGATTTTAAGGCATGGGGTTCAGCTCATGGGCCGGAGGGTTCAGAAAAGCCTACTTCGGTTAGTTTTCATGGCCAACCTTTCGGCAAGTTCCAAATACGTTTTTTCGACATTGATCAACTGAGTGTTGGGAGTGGAAAACTTATATCGAAAAATTTTCCTGAATTTATTTAATTTGCTTAATAT